>MU192699.1:2704-13794 GCA_016904865.1 Pissodes strobi | reverse complement strand
ATTATAGCTAAGAAGTTTTAGGATTATCTAGGGGTAACTAAAATTCCGATCTTTAATAATCGAATTTCATGAAAACTAGTCAGCAGATTTCAACCGGATTTGTATTAAAATTCATAATATTAATTTAGACAACCGGTCATGCTAAGTTTTTACACACTATCTCTATATTACATTATTGCCCTTTCTATCTCCGGAGTCAAGTAGATTATCCCGCCAGAAGGGGCGGTAACAAGCGGCGTTGACAACTTCTTCAAGTTGATCCAGTTCACGTTCCAGTATAAAGTAGCATCTCGACTTTCACCAAAGTAAGTCGCGCCAAGCGTGCGCTCCCATTTCCCGCCGGCACCGGCATGGCGTCTTCACGTTTTGAGACCTCATAATCCCTCTAGTTCTCCACTCAAGTGAATTGTGGTATCCAGCCATGCTCGTCGTCGTCTGAAACCTACAAAATGGTATTTATCGGCACCCTGCTGCCATTATTCTCAAAATCACTAAGACGCTGTACCATCGCTGTACTGACGTTCCCATTGGTCTTGTCCATGGGAATTCTACAATCGAGTCTTACCTCGAACCACCAGTAATCAAGTCTCGTCTTGATAAGTAAGTAAGCTCACCCATTTACAATCACATTCTCTCTAACGCGGTACCATCGCTGTGCCAGCGTTCCCAATGGTCTTGCCCATGGGTGTTCAACATTCTCTATTAGAGTCTTGTCTCTAGCCAATATTAATCGAGTCTTATCTCGAATCTCAAGTAAGTAAACACACACGTTTACATTCACATTCACTCAAACGCGGTACAATCGCTGTTCTAGCGTTCCCATTTGGTCTTGTCCATGGGTGTTCAACATTCTCTATCAGAGTATAACACTGGGTTGTTATGCTCTGGCCTTATTCTCATATAAGGACTACTCGGCACTTGTCTGCCAATATACTCGAGATCTCACAAAGGCTAATTCTCCTACACGGATTTCAGCCTACCTATACTACCTGCATAGCATGTTTTAGTATCCATTTTGCGTGTATAAAAACCGCACTCACAAAGACATACATGTCATTCCATATGCATATATAACTGCATATCATTTCAAACCACTACATTGAAGTCATTCTCATTTGCAAGAAATTGAAGTTCGTTGTATATAGAAGCTACAACAGAGACTTAGTAAGTGTTTAAAGTGACTTTTCCTGTGCTGGAAGATAAACTGCTGAACGAATTGAACGTTGCTCGTCAATTGGTGAACATAGTGTACATAGTAGCTTATAGGTGGACTTTAAGGTAATATTTATCCTGTTATTATTGCTTGTATATTACTGTATTTCATATCAAAGTTATCTCAGCTAACTGAGCTCATACGTAGCAGTTCCGCAGGGACTTTAATGAGTATTTAACTGTACATAGCTTTAAGGTTATGTTTATAATCATATACATGCTTAGTATTACAACTGTTTATGCAATGCTTTAGCTTTTAATAGTATTATTTTGCCATATTCTTCAAGGTCGATACTTTGCCTTGACTGATATTGTTCATATCCTAGCACAGACTACATACAATCATTTAATGTTTATATTTTGTTTATTTATGAGCTTCCAGTTGTTTTCAGTAAAATAACTTATTAAAATATTCATATAATGCTAAAGCTTTTTGTTTTATTGAAAAGCTATTAAAAATACAAAAATTGCTGCTAATGACAACATGCTTCTTAGATCTAAGAACCCAGGCCGCTGCGCATGGAAAATTATCAATCAACACCGAAATACAAAACCTCATCAAGTGAACTCAGGAATTTTATCTCCTGATGATTTTAATAATTTCTTTTCTAGTATTGCTCATCAAATAGTAGAGGATATCCCTGATGTGCCAGACAATCCCCTTGATAACTTAGAGGGCCTTACCCCAAAACAAATTTTTTTCTTTTTCAGAGGTTACCTTAAATGAAATACGTGATACCATAAATGCCCTAAAACTCACAAACAATAATGATATTTTTGGAATCAACGTCAAATTAATAAAAAGCATTAAGAAATGCATAATAGTGCCTCTTACTAAACTTATAAATTTATGTTTTGCTAGCAATGTGTTTCCAAATAGCTCAAAAATGCCAGTTGTAATTCTGATTTTCAAGAGAGGGGACCATGATCTTCAAGAGAAGGCTGAAAGATGGTTTTGCTCAAAAATAAATTAAAACGTGGATAAAACCAAACAAGTGGTATTCTCAATGCGTGATGTGACTGACTGTCAGGATTTGATTTCTGAGGCCAACTTCTTGGACATCACGCTGGATCTTAGGCTGCAGTGGGGCCATCATATTGATCAAGTTGCTAAAAAACTAGCAAAATCCCTGTATCTGGTCAGAAATCTTGCAATCTCTGTATCAATGGATGTTCTGAAAATTGTTTACTATTCTCTTGTTCAGTCCCATATTTCATATTTCAATTTTGCCTGGGGGCATTTTCCTGAGATGCAGAGAGTATTTGGTCTTCAGAGAAAGATTATACGGTTGATGACTGGTCTGGGCTACAGTGTAGATTGCAGGGGAGCATTTGTATCTCTCAAGATTCTCACATTGCCATCTCTCTATATTTTGGAGAACCTTTTCTACATAAAGAAGAACCTCAATACATTCACTCTAATTGAGAATGTTCATGATCATAACACTAGAGCTACCCAGAACATTGTCATTCCATACAGAAGACTCAGAAAGTCAAAATGGTCCTGAGTACTGGTCTGTAAAGTTCTTTTTTTGAATTTTTGAAATCTGCCTGTGAAACTGTATGGGAGCAGGCTTAAAGCAATTCTATCTCAGAATGCATTTTACTCAACTGAAGAGTTTCTTAACCATAGTTTTTAAAATATTGTCATCTTGGAATTTTTAGCAGAATTTTTAGCAAAATTTTTAGCAAAGTTTTATCAAATTTTATATTTGTTTTTTTTATGTAGGTACCTGTGTTAAAATGTTTTTAATCTTAGTTATATTTTTATTTGCTCGTGTTATTTTAAAACCATGTAACTGTGTTTAAATTTTAAAATTAGGTTTAGTCTTATATTGCTTTATTTTTGCTTGACGTGTGTAAACAATTACCTTTGTATCTGACATGAATAAATTGAGTATTAATGAGCATTAACATGTTAAGTATTATGATTAACATATTGCAAGTCCATTCTTATGTCAGCCTTGCTGAACTTAAAGTGGAATTTGCGTTAGGTCTCTGGTTTCCAGCGGTTAAGCTCTGTTGATCCAGTTCCTTAATAGCTGAGATCCTAGATCTTTCCTCAGGTTGCGGAGTTGCCAGTGGGGGTCTTGCTCTGGATCCCAGAAAGTTTCCCAGCGTTAGCCCCTGTTGACCTGGGGTCACCTCTAAAGATCTTTCCTTTGGTTTTTAGGAGGATCTTTTAACCCTCCCGAGTGTTTGCTTTTTTATCGGGGTCAATAAGATTTGCCACGAGTAAGGGAGAAAATAAGCAGTCATCATCGGCTGAAGGGGTCCCTCAGGGTAAACCTCATCCAGGCCAGACGACTTTTGGTCTTTTAGTGAGGTGCGACCCCCCTCCTTATTCATCCGAGCTTGGGGTAAAAAATTATAATTAATTTTTCAGTTAAGCTCTAGACTTCTTGTCACATATTCCCCACCAATGACAGAGTCTCGTTTCAAAGTTGCCGCAAATAAAATGGTCACAAATCCGCACTTATTTATAGCTGAGATAAAGGAGTAAACCCTTAAAACAGCGCCTACTACAAAAAAACCCATTACGAAATTACTCTCAATACGAAACCTCTTTATTTAATTCTCAAGCCATTTTGCGTTTCGCTGGCTGACATCGATAGACCGCATCTACAATGCCCATGTTGCGACACACATACATTTTAGAAAATATTTCCTATTTTATGTCAAGTACGTTTTCCCATCTTATGAAATATTTTTCATATTTTTCGATATCCGGAACAATAAATCGTGCGAAGCACGTTTCTCGCTCCATTCGTCATTCTAAAGCGAGTATGTGGGCCAGATCCAGGCTGCAAGAATTAGATGAAGAAGGTACTGAATATAAACTTTAAAAATATGTTTCATATAAAACTTTAACTGAATCTGGATATGTCATATGGTGCTTCCATAGAGCACATTTCCTATCCTTCTGCTAAATTTTAGGATATATTTCCCTGGAATAGGACTGATAATGCTGAGGTTTCTTATAATATCAACGTTTCTCGATCAAACACGAGTCTATCCAGCCTTAACATTACTCATTATCACTAGCATTAGGACAAGAAAAACTATGCGGTAAAAGATAGGAATATAACATTCTGAACAAAGCAATTTAAAGCTATATCTCCATTATTACAGTAAGCGCTCGTCATTAATTAACGTGTACTCCCATTTGGAAATTACTGTCATCATCGTTCTAAAAAAGGCGAAACTGTGCTTATCAACATGTTAATCATATTTCAGCCCGGCAGGTTTAAAATTATTTCAGGCGCCATTTCGTTCTAATTTATGTAGATTATATTCTACGTAAGATTAAAATGTTGTTTGAGGGCGTCCTCCTGTGGAAATTTATTAGTATAATATGTAGACTTTAAAATAATCGTGATATTTCAAGGCATCTTAACGTGGATTCTATTAGGCAAGAGAATATTGAAAAGCAGCCTTATTTTGTGAAGTATACTGTCTGTATTTGCACCAATGATTCAAGTTTGAAGAGGAATTTCACACAAGACATTTAACTTTAGGAAGACAAAACAACTCTAAGTAGTGTTGGACAAACAAGCTTCAACAAACGTCAAATCCTTAAAACTGCCAAAGACTTCTATATGGAGAGTATAAAAGAGCAGATGGTGACGAAGATAAGCCTGTTCCAACGGTTGAAAATATACTATCCATAGATGTTCCTGATATTGAAGGAAAAAGGAGAGGACTAAATCGGTATCGAAACAATAAAGGGACAAGTATATAAATCGATTAAGAAGATGTCGAGGAAATGGAGGAGAAATTCTGTAAAACTCCGAAGGACGTCGGTGAAACAAAGACGCTGCTGAAAGAAAGAAGATCTGTTAAATAAATACATAACAAAGCACGAATAATTACGACAGCTTCATAAAAAGTCTTGACGACGACGAAAAAGAGCATAAAAATACAGCAAAGAAAAAATAAGGAGAACCATTGAAGAAATGAAAAGTTAAGTTTAAAAAGACAGAATATCTGTAAACTTGCAAGCAAACTTGGATAACAACCTCCGCCATATATCAAATCCTCACAATTATCGAAGACTATAAAAGGACAGATGGTGACGAAGAAGAACCTATCACATCGGTTCAAAATACAGAATTCGTACATGTTCCTGATGTTAAAGTAAGAAGAAGAGAATCAAATTGTTATCGAAGCAGTAGAAGCACAAGTGTATAGAAGACCAATAAGCAATCGTCTTAAAGAAATAGTAAATAGTAAAATAGTAATCGAGGAACAAGATGTCGAAAAAATGAAGGAGAGAATTTGTAAAACTCTGAAGAACGCAGGAGAAACAAAGACGCTGCTGAAAGAAAGAAAATCTGTTAACTAAAACGCAATAAGAAATTAAGAATTACGCCAGCTTAATAAAAAAGTTGCGACGGCGACGAAAGAGATCATAAAAAACAGCAAAGAAAAAATAAGGGAAATCATTGAAGATCAATTTAGTATGAAAACATGTAACAGATAGAGGTCAAATAAAGTCAGTTATTTCACCTTTAATCCAACATCTATTATGCTAGTCCGGTAAGTTAATATAATACTACTTACTCGTTTAGATACCTGCATGGTTGTCGTATGGCCCTCGCCTTTTATCGAGCTGTGCCAGGGAAAATTGAGAGTTCTTTAGTCGTATACGTAAGTTGATTTTCTCGGGCTGTTTGATAGGATCGATCAGGCTTTTTGAACATTTTCACTGGCTTAGCACATAATCAATCAATAAATAGTACTGTATTCTGGCCATCGCTATCGAGAAAACCTTCATTTGTAGCAGTGCATTTCAAAACATTCAATAATTCTCTTGCCTTTCCGAATAATCACCTTCTTGATGATAATATACATTAAGAAACTCTTATGGATGTCGGAAATATTGGTTTCGGATATTTTCCTGGATTTGTTTCAATATTTAATAGGAAAAGTTAAAAATTCAATTGATAACCTTCAGACTTCAGGTAAGACAGCTGACTTTGAGAATAATTGTTGGTTGTCTAACTTTAGGAATACCTTTGGAATGTTGCAAGTGTACGTGTTTCTCTAGCATTCCTCGTGTGATTTTGATGTGTTTGCGGACCAAGCCAACAAGAAACAACATAGTTTATTGATGTGCTGCCATCAGTTTGATGTTAAACGACGGTCTGATCTTTCGCTTGATGTAAGCAGGCAAGATAGTTTAATGGTTGCGTTGCGTTTCCTTAATTTGGCAACACCGCCTAGGTTGCTTCACAGCTAGTTCCAACAGAGACGCAGGCTCTTGGCCTAAAGGCATGAATTATTGTGCCACGTGTCATACTTTTAGCGCTTTTGATGTCAGGAGCTTAAAATGGCCGCGGGCCGGAATGAAGTAGTTTTTGTTTCATTGGTCATTGCGGATAATGGTTTTATCGCCGGTTTTCTTTGTCCTGCCAGAAATACATAATATATAATAATATCATACAGCATTAGGTACGTTTTATTGCGTATTGAAGATGTTATTAAATTGGGTGGCAACCATCTTGTATTTTTCGTATTGTCATAGGACAGTGTAAAGCTGGCCTATTGGTCGATTTTTTTCTAATCCTTAACATTGAAAATTCGAGGTAGACGATCTTGACTTGACCTCGTTCTCTTTCTTGGTAAACCCTTCAAAGAGGAGGTAGTGCGTAAGCCTTACGGGGATAATCTTATTTCGGGCTAGAGAAGTTGGCATAGTTATCAGTTTGGTGGAACAAATTAATTGACTGTGGATTTGTTGGATTTTGTCTGAAGTCAAGATATTTTTGGTAACTGGCCACGTGCGGAAGATTCCGGAACAGAATACGCAGTTTCTTTCCTCAAGGGGTGCCTGTCGGAGAGAGCCTTGTTTCCATTCGTCATCACCAGCAAAACCCCAAAACCCTACGTAATTAGGGTTTTTACTTGAAGCGAGTTAAGTAGCTAACTTAGTAGCTACCAGTCAGTACGGCTGATTGCTTTTTGGTACCGACTGCAGAGTTACGGGATGCTCAGGTGGGCACTACCTTAAATTGCTACTGAAAGTTTATGGGTCCCAATGCGCCTGGCAGGGGCCTACGTTCAGAAGGCCGGAGGTGATATCGGCGGAGACTAGATAAGATAAGTGTGTAGGTTAAGACAGATTCGGTGTGCTTCTGTGTACACAGAACGCTTGTGATCTCCCACATAATGTTATTTGCGTGTTTATAGAATTTTCAGCGTTGTACGAGATTGCGTGTTTTATTCTTTCCTGCTTTGTATTGATATAAATATTTTTGGAACTGTGGTGTAAGCATAGCTTACCAATGCTAATATAAGTTAGTATACCTCTGGTAGGAATACTAGTTACTAGTGTGGATCGATTAATGCTCATAGTTTTTTTTCATAATATATTTCCCTATTCTTACAATTTAATTATGATGGTAAATGATAAACATTGTCGTTCTGACTGATGAACTGTCTGATTATAATAATTTTACGTAATGGTACTTTATAACTGATTCGTTCAGATTTATTTATGTAAATCTTCGACACGTATACCATGGTAGACGCGCACAAGGTTTAGTAGCAATAGGCATTATGCTGATAACTTTTAAGTACTAGTATAATGTGACGATAGATACCTTATGCATAGTGCGGCATGGCACGTCATAGTTCAGAATTCAGAATTCGTAAATGGTCCTAATGTTGAAGTAAGAAGGAGAGGATTGAATCGTTATCGAAGATTGAAAGCACAAATGTATAGAGACTAATAAGCAATGGTCTTAAATAAATAGTAAATGGAGAGATAGAGGATGAAGATGTCGAGAAAATGAAGGAGAGAATCTGTAAAACTCTGAAGGACGTATGTGAAACAAATAACCTGCTGAACGAAAGAAGTTATTTTAAATAAATACACAATAAAGAGCGAATAACTACGCCAGTTTGATAAAAAGATCTCGACAACGACGAAAAAGGGCAAATGGGAAACCATTGAAGATGTGAAAAGTTTACTTTATGAGGGCATCTGCAAACTTGCAAACAAAGTTGGACAACAACCTCCACCCGATATCAAATCCTCACAGTTGTCGAAGATCATGAAACGGGAGGTGGTAATGAAGATGAACCTATCCCAGAGGGTTGAAAACATAAGATTCATAGACGTTCCTAATGTAATATATGATGATTTGAACTTGCAGGTGGTCATGAAATCCTGAAAGAAATATTCAAATTGTTCATGGCATAAGTCCGTTTCAGTGGGACGATGCTATAATCGCAAATATCCAACATTGAACTTGGCGTTCGAGGTGGACAATCTTGACTTGACCTCGTTCTCTTTCTTGGCAAACCCTCCAAAGAGGAGGTTGTGGGTAAGCCTGATAAAAAGTTTAAGCATTTCTTATTCGCCATTACGGGGATAATCTTATTTCGGGCTAGAGAAGTTGGCATAGTTACCAGTTTGGTGGAACAAATTAATTGACTGTGGATTTGTTGGATTTTGTCTGAAGTAAAGATTTTTTGGTAACTGGCCACGTGCGGAAGATTCCGTAACAAAATACACAATTTCCTTCCTAAAGGGGTGTCTGCAGGTGCGAGCCTTGGTCTCATTCGTCATCACTACCAGAACCATACGTAGTTAGTACCGTTGGTAGTTTTTTCGGACCGGTTGCAGCCACAAAGTTACTGGATGCTCAGGTGGGCATTACCTTAAATTGCACGCAATATCTAGAGCCTTACTAACTACATATCCATTAGCTTAAGCTCTTCATGTATCCCTCAAATGCGGGTGTGATAACCTGTTAAGAGCCTTCCGAGGAAAGGATATCTACTTATGGTTGGACAGCAGAGCCGCTCTGTCAGCTCTTGGGTCTGATACAGTTCAATGTGCTTGGTCTAAGTATAGGGACGTCTTGGGTCTTGGGGGTCTTGGTATCTGAGTAGGCGTACAAAGGACCCAGACTGGAGGCCTACGTGCAAGGGATCTTCCGTCCGTTTTTCTAAAATTCATTCATTCATAAACTGTCCACGGTTATCATCAGCGTATGTTTAACTCATAAATGTGATTTCTATCGGCAGATTATGGAATACATGATTACCTCGAAACAATTAAACACATGCTAGTGTCACCGGCCGAGTATGTCCTTAATTTTATTTCACTGCTTTGATATTCTAAATTATCTATTTTATATTTAGATCTGTACTCTTTTTCTTCTTTATATTAGTTATTGTTGTTATTAAAAAGGTCCGAATTCTCAATCGTAATATATATAGAACTTGTACTTGTAGAGAACGTCTTAGGCCTTATAGAAAGAACAATGTATGTGTGTTGGATACCGAACTGTGAATGGGAGGGAGAAATGGAGCAAAATATACATGTAATCCACTGCAAACTCGTTCAATTAGAACTTAAAACATAGAGAGAGGATCGCTACTTTCTAAATTTGTACCATAAGCACTCATCTTCCATTTATACAAAACAACAAAAAACTACTGCTCTTAATCACAGATAACTACTATTTGTCAAGCAACTGCAATCTAGTTAGAACTGGGGCCTATAATTTCTGCTACTCCCTGGCATGTCAGCTAGGAAAATATATTTTTAAGCTAGCCCGGGTATAAATGATTGCTTTTAAATAAATGACCAAAGTAAGCTTAGATAATCGCGTAGCGTGCCGCTGTCACTTTATTCTTTCACAAAAGTGTTGAAAAAAGCAGCATAATTTATCACTACGAAATACTATTTATACCAACGACGTTGGCTAAAGAGGTCTGGTTTATGCAGAATTGTAATTATCATACAAGAGGTATAAGGATTATTAATGATATTATTTGCTTTGAGAATAATGGATGATTTAATAAAACCTTTACAAACTGTAAAAATCGGCTTAAACAGGTCGAATTCACATTATTTTAGCCTGCCGAAGGTTAGCTCAAAACTTTGAAAACTGGGATACTAAGCAGTGACGACGTGTTAATTCCATCAACGAAGTCAAAATGATCCAGACAATAGTCGTTCCTAATCCATCAATAAATCGGTCACCAATTCATCTTACAGGATCTTACGGTTCTTTAATTCCCATTAAATTAACATGAGACCAGTTTAAGAGCAATGTGAAATATTGAGGGATATTTTGCATTTTTTATATATGGAGATGACATTTGAATTCCGATTGTATAGACACTCTGTCGAGAAATCTTACAAGATGATATGCCAGACCTCATTTGATGAAAGTCTTATAGGACCTTAATTCCCATTAAACAAGCATGAAACCAGTTTAAGAGAGCAATGTGAAATATTGAGAAATTTTTTGCATTATTTATATATAGAGATGACATTTTATATCCGATTGTAGAGCCACTCCGTCGGCCCTTCCCATTAAACAAGCATGAAACTATTGTAATAGAGCAATGTGAAATATTGAGTAATATCTTGCATTACCTATATATAGAACTGACTCTTGAATTCCGATTGAAGAGCCACTTCGTCGAGTAATCTTACAAGATAATAATGCCAGACCTCATTTAATGGGCCATCTATTTTATCGTTCCATAATTCCCATTAAATAAGCATGAAACCTGTTTAAGAGAGCAATATGAAATATTGAGAAATATTTTGCTTTATTTATATATAGAGATGACACTTAAATTCCAATTGCAGAGCCACTTTGTCAAGAAATCTTAAAAGTTGATAATGTCATACCTCATTTGATGGGCCGTCTAAGATATTCCCATTAAACAAGCATGAACCCATTTTAAGAGAGCAATGTCAAATATTGAGAAATATTTTGCATTATTTATATATAGAGATGACATTTGCATTCCGACTGTAGAGCCACTCCGTTTAGAAATCTTACAAGATGATATTGCCAGACCTCGTTTGATGAGCCATATATGTTACCGCCCTTAATTCCCATTAA
>JAEQML010060044.1:0-27751 GCA_016904865.1 Pissodes strobi | reverse complement strand
GCTTTTATTGCAAGATTATAATATGGAATATTTTTTGTGCAAATATAAATACAAAATCTTTAGCTCATGGTTACCTATTTCAATTTTATTGAAAATTTATATCTAGAGCATAAAATTTATATTTTAAAAATTTTAGAAAAATATACAAAGAGAGTTACATTTTTAAAATCGTTTAACAGTTTTAGACAAATGCCGAAATAACAATCTAATTCTTAATAGTTTGAAGCTTAAAAGACCATACAATTACCAAAAACAATAATAAACATTTTGGAACGAGAAAGATTACAGTTTTATCCTTTCAGTACACGGGTGAAAAAAACTTTCACTAGTAGATGGGTCGGGTCTCTCAGATCCTCCCTTTTAAAATATATATATTTTTTAATTTTCTTATTTTTTTTTGATAAATTTTAATTTTATATCAAAAAAGGGAAGGTGTTTATTTCAATTTTAATATTTAGAACGAATTTTCTCCTTTTTTTAATAATTTTAGTAAACAAATAAAAGTAACTGCTTTTTTAACATTTATAAGGAAAAATTTACAAAAATGTCTTAACAAAAAAAAATTAACGCTAGAATTCTTTAAACTCTTAACAAAAATTAAAAGTGTAATTCAAAAACAGAACATAAAAATTTCATAAACAAAAACATTTACTACTTTTGCTCACTACATTCTGGACAAAAAATTACTACATGCTCTAAACACAAAAAATTATTACATTCCTTGCAATAATATTTTGTTTTACGTTCTTGACAATATTTACAACGACCCCTTTTATTTTCTGGAGGTGGTGGCTTTGCTTCTTCTATTCCCGAAAGCTGCATTGCACTTTGTCTTATTGCTCGAGATAGATGTTGATCAATAGCACGCCTTTTCATCTGATCCGTAACCAATTGAGTCCCTAACCGTTTCATAAAAGTTCGTCGGTTAATTTCGGCATTGTTTTTATTGGCTGAATATACAACAAACGAGTTAAGAGCTGCTACATTCAGGAGCCCATAAAAACCACCATAGGCCAGCGCCTTGTGTTCCTAGCAACATCATATGAACTCGCTAAATGATCAACGCTGTCAACACCTCCCTTTGTCAAATTATAAATGGTAATTATTTGCGGCTCTTTCGTCTCAGCAGTACTTTCATCAATTTTAGCATCATTGTGCATAGACGAAACAACCAAGACACATTTTCCTTTTCTAGGAACGTAGGAGATTAGCGACATGTCAGGACTAAAACCAAACAAGCAATCATACTGCATGCTGTCTGCCTTTTGAAGAAACAAAAGCTGATGGAAGTTCCCTTTTGTTAGAGCGAATTGTACCCACAATTGTAGTTCTATGTTGATCACGCATAGTTTTCACCATGTCATAACTTGTAATCCATCGACCCATTGTTACATTTCTTTCAGTACCAAGGATGGATTCACACATTCTATAGACAATATCAGCTGTTGAATTGCTAACTTCGAAAGGTCCGTTTGGCTGCTTTCCAGAATATAATTCTAGATGGTTTGTGTAGAATGTTCTGAAATCTACCAATGAAAATACTTTAAGTCCGTATTTATTTGGGTTTTTTGGTATATATACTTTAAAACAACAACGCCCACGAAAGGCTAGAAGCATTTCATCCAAAGTAACGTATTCACCAACTCTGTATGGTTTCTTGCAGATTTCGTTAAATTTTTGAAACATGGATCTTACTGCTGCCAATTTGTCCACCTTTTTTCTTTCGTCTCTAGTGAATACATTATCTAAACGCAAGCATCTTATCAAAATCAAAATTTTGATAAATGAAAACGTATCAATTTAAATAAATTTAATAATCTCAGTCCAGAAAAACTAAACAAAGAAATATCTAATGTTAAAAATAAAAACTTTATTGATAAAACTGTAATCAATTTATCTAATAGAGTATTGTCTGATGTTGATAAAATTGTCCATTCTAAAACTTAGTGAATTATTCAGTTACCTCTAAAATGGTTTCTAAGTATGACATCATTTCAACAATTAAAGGAAAAGAGCAAAACTTGCCACAAGAATATCAATACGAATCTAGAATTCAAACAAAAATTGCACTAGAAAAATCATTGAAATTAAACAAAAATTAACATATACAGAACAAATAGCATTACAATCTTTTATGTTCGGCGCACACACGAAAGGAAAATTCTATACCATTCAACAAGCGGTGCGTGTAAGAGGACGGTAGACGTTGAACTAGAAGCGCTGAGGGAAGTAGTTTTGGGAAAAAGGGTTACTCGGAAGTCCATTCGAGAGCGAGGCACTCTTCCAGGTAAAGCAGTCACGTAACAGCGATGTCCTAGGTGTTCGCAATTAAATCATATGTTGATGAGCAGTTTGTGTCTGACGGGAGTTTCTGTTTGCTTGGGTCGAATGGTAAGTGCCAGCTCGTTCGAACACCTACCGTACTAGTATCGATAGTAAAGAGATAGGTCTGCCACTTTTCTTCGATGTTCAAGGCTATCGAAGTCTTTAGTCAACTCTGGGTCATCCACAAGACGGACTGCTGTGCTCTGTATGGAGTCCAATATCTTGAGTAAGTGTTGGGTGCCGAGCTCTGCACATGGGAACAGTATTTCAGAGATGGTCTTATCTGGGTTTTATAGAGCAGTAAGAGCTGATTACGTGTATACAACTTTTTTGCTCTATAAATGCCCAGCAAGCTTATAGATGAAGCCAGCGTTAGTGTTTGTTCTGTCATTGATAAGTCAGGTCCAGCGGTATTTGCTTTTTGACAAGACAGATGGTTAAGTCTTCCCTGCGTTAAACTGGACATTGTTTTTTTCACCCCCATTCCACGATGACCTTCATATCCTTATTGATGGCAGCAATCTGATTTTCCCGCTCGCGTTGGGATCCACCAGCAGCCATTGGAGTGGATATAACAGTGCTATCGTCTGCAAAGTTGTAAATAGAGTTATTGTTTGTCCTGTCTAAGAGATTGTTGACATAGAGCAGGGACAGTGTGGGAGATAATATGCTCCCTTGAGGAACATCGACATTGATTTCAAATTCCTCTGAGAGAGGTCCATCAATACTAACTCGGATGCTTCGAGCCCTTAAAAAATTGGAAATCCATAGAAGCAGTGCTGGTGGTAGTCCGTATGCTGTCAATTTGCTTAGCAATCCGTCATGCCACACCTTATTAAATGTCTAGTGCCACTGCACGAGATTCGTTGTAGCTCTCATGGTCCACAGGTATGTCACGTAAGTCAGGAGATGTCCCGTTGATCTGTGCTTGCGGAAGCCATACTGGCGATCCCTTATGATGCCCACCGATTCGAGATATTTTAAGAGCTACCCGTTGATCAGATTCTACATGACTTTGGGCATGATGGACGATAATTATTTGGATTCGTTTTTTACCTGTCTTCGGAATTGGTTGCGATCTGGGCGCATTTCCAGCTAGAAGGAAAGCATGCAGTTCTGTATGATAGGGGTAAAAGCCTGCATAGTGGAGCTGTTAATACAGCCGCACATTTCTAAAGCACTATTGCGGGAACGCTTTCCGGCCCTATGGCCTTGTTAGTGTCTAGGCTTTTGAGTATTCGTTTCACTTTGCGTTGCGAAATACCAGACCTGGCATTGTCGGGATAGTTGAGGGACTTATTCTTTGAGGATCTAAGGTAGAATTTGATGTTAACATTTCGGCAAGAATGTTTGCTTTTTCTTTAGCCGTTTTCCATATTGAGCCACCACTGATCTTTGGTCAGTGGTGGGATTGGCGTCTTTGGAAACCCTGATTGACAGCTTTGGCAACTAACCAAAGGGATCTTGATCCGTTAGAATAGTTGAAGGACTTGTTCTTCGTCTGCTTCCTATATCCCTCCTTGATCTCGTCGATGGTCCGCTTACACTTGTAGTCGTGACGATCATATTTCGATTTTTGGCTGTCGGATCTCGGCGCCATTTGCAGTAGGCGGCATATTTAGCATTGACCGCTCTTGAGCAGTTGTAGCATTTTCAAATTTTGGGATGTAGCATTTGACAGCTTTGCTTAGTTTAAATTAATTTTTATTTACAAATACAATTTAGTTTGGATTATTCCAATATAGGTACAGTGTATGAAGTACATTACCTTGTTTTACCTTGAAAGTTATTCAATATACTTTCTTTATGTATTTTATGTGTCAGTAAAATGTACTAGATACTCATGATATGATAACAACATCAAGGCTGATTTTTATCCCTTGCAATAGTAGCTGTGCTGGACTATGTCTCGGAAACCTCCTTTAAAGGTTCTGGTGGTGTAATTTAATTTGCTAGACTGTTGTTTACATGGATTTATTACTTGAGCTCTCTTTTTATTACTCGGGAAAATGCTCACAAGCTTTTCTCTGATTTAAAAGTTAATACAAACTTAACAATTTGTTCGACAAAATGTAACCTTGATTATGTTTATTATTTTAAATCAAGTGCTCGTCGTACCTACCTCAAACGATTTGGAGATAATAAAAGTCGTCTAATGTATATTGTAATTCGTTTATCTAATTGTGTTTCGGTGCATTGTTTCCTTTTGTTTTATTCATCTTTCGAAGAGATTTCGTGTTTACATTTCTTAAGTGTCAAAGTGTCATTCACCTATTAGTCTAATCGTAAGACAGGCACAGCATATGATTTTGACAGTTAGGTTATACAGGTTCAAGAATCCAGTCCCAAATAACAGTTCCTTTTAAGGCGTATTTACTTGATGCTTGGCGAATATGGTTTAGAGCAGAAGTTCGATTAACCGAACTGTGACGTGGATGGTTCTTCCTGCACTTGGACTCACTATTTCAACTAAGTTAAGTTCAGCAATGTTTCGGAATCAAGGTGTTGAAATTTGTTCCGGGTCTTTCTTTCTTCTTTTACGTTAGACCGGCGAGGAGTCGAGAAGCCGGCGTCTTTTGTGAAGCCTTTTCGAGGTGTAAATCCTTTTAGACTGGTTTAAATAATTAGGGTCGTTATTTTATGATATTTTTGTTACGTTAATGTATTTCGACTCGAACCAGGGCCATGGATGTTACCTATAAAAGTTTTTGTTTATTTATTGGAATCCTACCTCCACATGAAGAATTTATGTATTGATGTTGTTGTCATCTTGCCGATTCTTGGAATTGACGATTATTGATTTTGGAGAAGTCTCTAGAATGGACACTGTTCGTTTTATTCGACTGGCTATTACCAGGCCATAGGCCCTATAGATAGTTCTATAGGTAAGATGAAAAACTAGTTAGGTTATTAGTAATCATTTGAATGTTAGATATTTACTTTTTGCTAAGACAAACAATTGTTTTTAGGGTCCTCTACACGGGTACTGCTCTGGCACACGTATATCGCTTTGCCTAATTGCGATATCCTTTCCAGCGTGTTTTTGGGTCGACAATTTTATGATCTAGGTGGATTTCCCAGAAAATGCATCACGCATAATTACATAATCGCACTTTTCGGGCGCGCGCGGACTCACACTCCGCAGAATAAAGATATAAATTTTTTGTTTCTATTGCATTTTCTATAAATAAAAAACTTTTTAAAAACAAGCTAAATGGAAGAAAATTAAATTAAATTAGTTTATCAATGTCGATTGACTGACCTAAATGCTTATCGCTAGAAGAACGCATTGACATTTATTTACAGCAATTTCGTAATCCTGGGCTCCGAAAACCTCCTGATGTAAATATCCAATTGAATCGAACAATAAATACATAACAAAATTTGTGCGCCATCTTGGAGCCGCCAACTTGAATTTTAAAAAATTGTATATGTTAAATTTTATTGTCACGCAAACTATGTAAGAATACCAAATTTAAAGTAAACGACACATTTAGACGTGGTTCTAATTCAGCTTGCATGGTTTGGCCTTTGAATAAAAACTAGAACGTAAACAGTTGCGCGCGGCGCGGACTCACAGTCCGAAATCTAAGTTTTCAGAAGACAACTGCACTCTACCAACTGCAAATCGATGCTAATCAATTCGTCGGTTTGAGCCGAGAAGTTACATTTGCGTCTAGGAAGACCGTTCCATTTTCCGTCATTCGAACATTCCAACCCGGTGTTGTGATTGAATATCTTACTGCTGTTCCCCAATTGGATTTAATTACAAATAATAGCTGTAAATAGCTGTTTGTGTGAATCGTTATTGGAAATAGTGTAAGATTGGATTGTCGTACTGCATTTAAATTTTTCGGATTTTCGGCGTGCCTTGGGTTACTTTTGGTTAGTTTCTTGTTCGATGAGCCTCCGTAGAGAGCGAAGCGAGCGGAGGGCCATGCGTCAAGTGGAATATTAGTTTAATGATAAAAAAAAATGGGTTAAGAGCTGTATTATAGTGGATATACACCAGCTTGCATGTGTTTTCAGGAATATATTCCATATCTAACCTCAAAATTACAGGACGCGGCAAACGCATGCAGAACACCGGATTGGAATGTTCGAATGATAGAAAATGGAACGGTCTCCCTAGACGCATGTGAGAAGCTACTTAGTAGGACAGTGACACACTGCTGCGGAAAACGGAGATATCGCTAAAGACAGACGCATGCGGAGTAAGAATCCGCGCGCGACCTCTGCTGTGTTTAAAATCGCAATTCTATTTTTATTAAAATAATATACGTTCACAAGTAAGCGGCATTAATAAGTTATTTTTTTAATAAACTCTAATTAGTGGCAATGATTGAAATAATAAAATAAAAGAAAAACTAGAGACATTGGATATATCATTTTAATATACAAAGAGAAAGAAAAATAGTTCGTACAAGGAAATCGATTAAATACTTATAGAAACATGAATGAAAAAGAAAAATTGATGGAAAAAAACTAAAACAATACTCTTCAATACTACTTCGAAAGCTCCTCTGTTATTCTCACTGTATTCCTGACATGTTAGAGAATTCATGGGGTGCAGCAGTTTTATTTCTACAAGGATCTGAATTCTTTGATAAAGTTGTTTTCGAGTTAAGATGATTTCTTTATACATTTTGTAGTATAACATACCCGGGTCCGTTCAACATAGTTGAATGAGATAAGTTGTGCTTTGTCTTTATTTTGCCAATGACCGTAAAAATAGATTAAAAAGAAAACCAATACCTACGTTGTGTTATTATTATGTCATGAACAATTTTACTTACTCAGAATGCCTTCGACTATAACAAAATTAGGGACATTTAAGGGAAAGGTGCGTCATGTAAATTGATATTCCTAATACACCTAATTTATTAATTCAAATTCATTTATTTTATGCCAATACACAAGTTTATACAAGTCAAGAAATAAGAATACAATAATAAGTATGATTGAATCAAAAATTTTTCAGCTAATAGCCGCTTTATGACAATCACAATACTTATATCCTAAAAACAGATAATTTTAAAACAGACAGATACACAATACATCACTAATTTAAAAATTTCCGGCTACAATAAGCTGTTTTATCACAGTCGCAATACTTAGATCCTAACTTAGTTCGACATCTTAGAACTTAAAACACAGATGTTCATTAAAGGAATAAAAAGCAATCGACAATAAAATTTGTTTAATTTTTACCTTAAAAGCTCCATATTCCAGAAGCTTTATATTATCCGGCAGTACATTATATTGCCAGTTTGACACCTCCTTAACCTCCAGTAAGCAGGAATTAAGTTATTTTTATTCCTAGTGTCATAACCATGAATGTCCTCATGGGCCCCGTATGAAGCTGAAAAAAGAAAGGTTATCATATATATACTGGGATGGGAGGGTTAGTATTTTTGATGATTTGAAGGCTTCTTTACAGTCTTCCCGATAGTCTAGGTTATTGATGATTCTGACTGCTTTTCTCTGCAATGCAAAAGCTCTGCAAGTCTCCGCTGCGTGTCCCCAGACAAGCAGTGCATACGCAAGGTGCGAGTGAGTGATAGCATGGTATGATGTCAGTAGAATATTGTGTGAA
The DNA here is from genome assembly GCA_016904865.1 of Pissodes strobi. NCBI lineage: Eukaryota > Metazoa > Arthropoda > Insecta > Coleoptera > Curculionidae > Pissodes > Pissodes strobi. The sequence continues at coordinate 19,830 of JAEQML010060044.1, read as the reverse complement.
ACATTTTTTGCTAGGTTCCTTAGTACAAACAGTCCTTTTGCCAGCTTTTTGCTCAAGTTGTCAATATGAACATCCCATCTCAGTTTCAAGTCTAGACTCACTCCAAGAAGCTCGACGTCTGTTGCCCCCTCATACACATCACCAGTGTCACGTAAAGAAAATACCACCTGCTTAGTTTTCTCTGAATTTAGCAGAAGTCTGTTTGTACTAAACCACTCTTCCATTCTCTTTCGCACCTCTTTCATACCTTCAGCCGAGCCTTCAATCGTGTCAGAAGCCAGAGAAAGTGTGGTGTCATCAGCATAGATTATGGCCTTAGCGATTGTTATCGCGTCAGGTAGATCATTTATATAAATGATGAAGAGAATGGGCGCTAAAATGGATCCCTGAGGAACCCCAATGTTTCCCACTCTCTCCGCTGACGACACACCACCCACCCTGACCACCTGCTTTCTTTCCTGCAGATAGGATTTCACCATGTCGATGCTATTTTGACAAAAACCATTCATTCCGAGTTTAGCTAAAAGAATGTCATGGTCAACGCAGTCAAATGCCTTGCTTAGATCACACAGGAGTACCGAGTCAAACTGTAATCTATGGAATGAATCAACAATATGAGAAATTAGGTCTATGATAGCAAGGACTATGTTTATACCTTTCCTGAAACCAAACTGACTATTTGAGAAATAATTATTTAATTCAAAATAATTTGTCATTTGCAATGACATGCATTTTTCCTCGACTTTTGAAACAATAGGGAGGAGTGATATGGGCCTATAATTTTGAGGTTGATTTATATCTCCCTTTTTAAAAATTGGTATTACTATAGCTTTTTTTAATGATGTTGGAAATGTATTTTCTTTAGTGAGGGGACCAATTATCTGATTCTTTATTGATTTAAGTAATTTTACATTAATTCCAAAGATGTCGCGGCTGGTTTTGTTTTTTATATTATTTATTATGTCGCGAACCTGATTAAATATGACCTCACCAAAAGAGAACCTGTCTGACTCAATATTTACCTTTATGTAATTAAGAAAATCTTTATTTGTGGCAGGAATACCCTTAATTAAATTAAGAGCTATTGTTGAAAAATAGTCATTAAAAGTGTTGGGTGCGATAGTAGGATCTAAAGAAGATTTTGGTAGCCCGCGATGTGAATTTATGATATTCCAGATTGTTTTTACTGGGTTCGTGGAATTTGGTACAGCGCTGTCATTTGCCCTAATTTTAGCCAACCGTATTTGTTTTTTATATTCTGTCCTAAATTCTTTATGTATTTGAGAGATAACTGGACCCCCATATTGACTTTTAAGTTCTTCTAAAAGTTTTAGTTGCTCCCTCATTGCTTTAAGATCGTTTGTAAACCAGGTCACTCTCTGAGGTTGATCAGATCTACCGTTATAAGTTTTTTCCGGGAAAGATTCTAGATAGTTTATTTCTGGAAGTGGCATAAAGTTGTTAAATTTATCATCCACGCTCACATTCACTTCACTCAAAAAACTCCAATCAACCTGGGATATTTTATTATGAACCAAAAACATACCTCTCTTTGTTATAGGTCTGAAAGTTTGTCTCGTTTGAGTGAAACCGACTCTCTGAGACACATTGAGCCTGACAATCTGACTCCCATGGTCAGAGAAATGTAATTTGTGTACAGCAGCAGAGCACAGCTCCATTTCTGAGCTCAGGCAGACATTATCAATACACTTTACTCCTCTCGTTGGTTCATGTATTGTTCTAGTTAAGTTAAAACTATCCATGATATCCAGAATTTTAATTGTATTACTTTCAGCACTATTGGAAAAGTTAACATTAAAGTCTCCCGCTAGGGCTACTTGTTTTTCAGTACCCATCTGAGTTAAAATACCTTCCATGGATGCCAAAAAGGTGTCAAAAATTCCCTGTGGGGCGCGATTACACAGTTAGTATGTTTACATTAAAATCACTTAAAGATATGGCACAAAACTCATATACATTTATCTATATTTAAATTTAAATTTAGGTATATAACAGTGAGATCTTTGTTTACCCTAATAAATATAGCAGTACCTCCTCCTGGTGACTTGTTCCGGGCTGAAAAGTTGGCCAGTTTATAATCATGTATGTGGATTGCTTCGATTTCTTCTCTTGAGAGCCAATGCGCCGTCAGGCATATGACATCAATGTAAGCTTCCAATTCTCCTGCTTTGTTTCGGAGTGATCAGATATTTGAATGCATGATATTTAAGAAGAGCTGTTCCTGTGTGCTGCTTGGGTCATCTTCTGGGTTAGTTTTTAGTTTGTCGCTCTTATGCGACGCTGGAGATTCTGAAAATGGTTTATGATTATTCCTGTGGGCCACACTACCGGGTCCATGTATTTTTCTTGGTCATTTTGGGGTACGGTTAGTTTAAAAGAAGCACGCTTTTGGTTAGGATTTTTTCACACCTACATTCTTTACCCAGATTATTGTCAGTCAGAAATATGTCAATTTCCTCTGTAGTCACTGCTGGATCTAAGCCAGAAAGGAATATAGGGCACATTTTTTTGGCTGTTTTTAGTACTCCCGGGTGTCTATTGATGCCCCTCAGTGGGGTAGGCCTTGTAGACTTCTGGTGAGTATTTTGCAGTATTTGTCTCTTGAAACATCTTTGTTTTTGAAGTTCCCATTGCCCGTTGTTTTAATTTTGATTTGATTGAGATTTCTTATCCATTAAATTTGCTGAGTTCACTTCTGCCACACTGTTCGGTTTTTGTTTTGGTTTGCTCCTTCTTCTCTTCCTCTTCTGTCAAATGTCGGCCTGTCACGTTCTCTGACGGCGCGCGTCAAATCTGCCGCGGGCGCAATGTCAGTGGCCGAAGATATATCAGCTGATTTTTTGTTTACCTTTTTGGGAATTTCCGATTTTTCATCCAATTTTCCCTCTAAATACTGGATTTTCTCCCTCAGAAGACTATTATTCTCCATGAGAATTTCATTCTTGCTCTTCATCTCACCTAATAGAGCATTAAGCAGTTCGGTCTGCGTTTTTTCGTTATTACTGTCTAATGGTGGTGTTATGTCGTGCTCTAAGCAAATAACACGTGTTTTAACAACTATTTTCACTTTCGAGCCCCAATCTCGTTGCAAACACGATGTGTGGCACACTTCTCCACACTCTACACAGACTACTGCCGCCGTTTTCCTTGATTTACAGCACTTAAAGTTGCTTTTCCCAAAGCGTTTTCGCGTGCACTTGTTACCGACGCCATGTTGGATAGAGTGACAGAGAAATCGTGCCAGATATTATTAGAGAAAAACGTGCCGGACTCAGCCTGGAATTCACGAGGGGAAAGAGTACGGCAGAGAAACCATCAATCTAAATTCCTAAACCGAATTATGCTGTCTAAACTTTATTAATATAATTATTAATTAAATTACTGTTTTCCGAGACACAATTCATAGTTCCACACGTAATAGTACATTTAAAACTGAAGAAATAGCTCTCCGGTCGGGAATCGAACCCGAATCTCCCGCGTGTCAGGCAAATGTGATAACTACTACACTACCGAAAAGTGGTGTTAGTTAGCCAGACGCCGCCGCTCGCAGGTACTGAGGTCCTGGATTACGGAAGCTACTCAGCTACTTAGTTGCAATTTGGGCCAATATCTCTAGAATGATCATTTCATTTAACTAGAATATTCACCCGTCAGGGTAGGAAAATGTTAATAATTTCACAAAAGCTCTTACTTGCAATCGCAATCATACTAAAACGAAAATTCCATCACGAAAAGACAGCAAACAATACATTTTTGTTTTCATTTAAAGCAGTGTTATTCATAGCATAAAATGATATCATTTATAATTTCAATATTACATACAATTATTACAATACAATTTTTTGCTATAAATATATACATATTAAATACAAAACAACTTATTTCTTTTTTTACAAGCATATTATGAAATTATAATTAACTAATATATTAAATAATCAAATAATGAAACAGTCTAAATTTTTATGCAAATTATGCCCAATGAGCTCCAGGCGGGCTTGTGTGTGCATATAGGTCAATAATTTTCCTCTTGCAAAAATCTGACTTATCTTAATCAGTCATATAACACCTAATAAAACAAAGACTGGTAAGTTGATATGTCAAAGCCATTGAAACATGTTGCCAATGTCAGTATAGTGATCCTTTATCCAGTTTATTATACACTCAACATTTTTGTTAATATTATTGCTTGACATTATTTTGTTTTTTATATTGGTTGGCAGCATATTCCAAATTTTTGGAGCCACAAAACATTGGTACCTTTGAGAAATTCCATTTTTAAGTCTAGGTATTTCAAGGTTTTTATTACTAACTGATCTTGTATTTATTGAGTGTCAAACATATTTCAAAAATGTGTCATTTTTTAGCGCATTACACTTTTTAAGTATAACTGTCTGATATTTAAATATCCTGATTCCCTAAATAACAAATCGGATGAAAAAAATTTATGTTTGAATAAAATTATTTTTATAAGATATTTCTGTGTAATTATTACAGAGTTTGGTATGAACTATCCATGAGAATAAAAAAAATACTTGTGCAAATTATGTTAATAAGAATATGCAATAACAGAAGCAAAATAATTCACCAAAAATAAACCGTACTTTGTAACGCTCAGTTTCCAAACAAATACAAACCTAATTTACATAAATATACAAGTTTACAATAATCTCCAACTTCACAAAAATCTCCAAGTTCACAATCGGTGGTACAGCCTTTAGTGCAGGAACAATGGCGGCCCCCAGCTTTTAGACAGTGGAGAAGGGTCGTGGTGAGTTATAATGCCTGAGCGCCACGCGGTTAACTTATCGCCATGCCCTGATGCTGGATCTTCAGTGAGATTCGACCAATAACCACGAATTGCTCTCCTCCCCAAGGTAACCTATTGAAAAACTTGGAAGGGGAAACAAAAAGAAATATAACCCCAATTAAACAAAGATAACAAGTGTATATTCCGTATTGGTGACTATACTTTTGAATTGAATAAGATTTATATTATACGACGCTGAAAAGAAGTAAAACACGCGATCAAGACTACGCTGAAATGAATTAATAACACGCCAAAACTATCCGGATTAGCTGGATAATCCAGTATACATATGCTAACTATTGAGAATAATTCGTTACTCCCAAATAACTTGAAGGTAGCTATCTTTTAAATCAAGTCAACCCATTAATACTTTCATTAAGTAAACTCATCCGAAACTTTAATTTAAGTCACCCTAAATCACCAATCAAATAAAACACAATAATAAAATGAAATAAAATAAAAGTCCCAAAATATACTAGATAATATCCTAACTTAAGACTTATCTGACACGTTATCAAGCCAACAGTGAGTTTATCCAGGATCTAGGTGTTCGTCGAGTCACTGGAGCGTCAAGGTTGAAAAGACACACTCCGTATGCGTTGAGGCTTGGATCAGACAGCGAGACACGAAGTCAATTGATGGTTACTCCGAAACCACGTGTTGTCGGAGGAGTCTCAGTATGCAGTCTCGAAACCCAGGTAGGAAACCGGAACGTAAGAGGACAATGGAAGGCCCATAAAAACCAATAATCCAAAAATAAAATTCCAAAAATCCGGAAAAACCCCTTTAGATGTTAAACGGGGTTCAAGTGTGTGGCAGCTCTCGAAAGTCAAATCCCCAAACGTGGGTGCAGGTGGTCGAATCTACAAATCTTCCTTCATCTACAATCATCCATCAGACGAGAAACAATCGACGACCACAATCCTGCTCAAGGGCTTCGTTGAATAATCCCCTAACTAGGGCACTGTATATTTCACACTAAATGTCAGTATCTCAACGAAAATTCCCAATTTCGAGAGCTCGGCACTGAAACCTACTGGATCCTTCAATATCACATAAAGACTCAATTGGCTTGCTCCGAAATGACGAGGCTAGCAGAATTAACATCGCGCCGGCCCAACATACTATGTTGCCAGAAGCGTCCCTATTTGTGACAAAGTACTAGAAAGTTATGATGTTATGATTCGCCAAAACAAGCGCTAAAGCGACTCATTATCGAAATGATTTAAATCAGTTAGAATCAACTTGGTGGGAATATATAACCCACGCGTTATGCGGCAGTCTAAAATTACAATCAACACGCGCAACTAATAGCATTATGCCAAATAAGGCATTAACTTGGCAACCGTGTCGACCGTGAAGGCCACGTGCTTGTCCAGAAAGCTGTCACTTATACCGCCCAAAATTACCCCCATAGACTATATGAAACATAGAACAATTTCCCTTGCGTGGGTAGAATCTACTCCGAGCTGAAATATTATCGAACTTTAATAATGGAGAGTCCGTGTAATACTGCGTCAATATGCAAGCGTAGAGGGCTAAACATTGATACCATCCAATATATTCAGCAAATTCAAGCGTATGATAGCTAAATCCTACAATAAATGCAACGCGAATTAGAGTGGTTCTCGAGTCGATATCGATGGAGGGATCCGATGCGCTTTCCACCGGTCGTGTAGTCTATGGTTTAAAACCGGAGTGACATGACATACTTCTAACAAACGTCAATGTTTCATTCCCAAAGTGGAAAATATTCCGTAATCACCTGAGCAAAACAATATATTATCAAGTATAAATCAACGAAAAAATTACGACAGAATGACCATCAAGTGGACAAAAAAGTAAGTCATAATTACAGTGCTAGATATCCCTAAATAACCTTAAAATATAACTCGGCATGCATTATAGTCCAAACTCCAATTACTCGGCTAATCTGTAAACAATCTATCACTGTTGTTTTATTTTAGACACAACCCTCCAAGAAAGGCTGAAATATATTCTTGATTCCAAAATACCTCGAATCAGCAATTAAAAACCATAATTAGCAAGGTCGAAAACAGTGGATGGCCATCAAGGTGTATTATCGAACTGAAATGATGGAACCAAGCCAAATGATTAGAAGAAGGGTTTCTTTCTCCATTTAGAAAGACAGCATAATAGAACAAAACCCAGGGGAAAATACCAATATACAACGAAGCTTTGTGGTTCCAGCTGCAACAATATATCGTGTGTGTAAAGTTAATTCGTTCAAAAGAAAGCATGTGCATTTGATATATCAAGACATAAATATGAACTATTTGCTTTAGAATACCTAGTTTAATGGATTGGGTTCCATGCTTTTCCAATACTAGCCCTATTGTGGTGATTATCTAATTTTTGTAGTCTATTTTAATAAATAATATGATGTTTGATTATTTTCCCTCCAGAAATAGATCAATTTTAGTCGACTTTGGTCGACAACGTAAATTTTTATTTTGATCCTTCGCCATTTCGTCCAGAAACCATCAGGTTATAGCATAATATGTAATCGTAGCCTGTTACAACTTGACTATCTATCCTCGTTCTCGAGCGATGCGCTTTCGGATTTCCTACAAAAATCCTCGCAAAACCCAACTTGAATGTATGACTTGTTTTTCTCTTTCTTTCTTTACATATATATAGGCGTTCCAAAACTGAATGTATAAGGTCTAATGAAATAATATTTTAAATAGGCGAGTTACCTCAATTTTATTTCCTACCCCAAAGAAAAAATCTACCGGTGCTAGATATGGAGATCGTGATGGCCGCTTTATAGGTTCATAAGTTCCTATTCAACGGTTTCTAAAATCATTATTTCGATACTTCCTTATTATAGGTGAGGACACTATCTTGCTGCAAGTGATTATGTATTACATGATTAAAATGAACATCATATCTATCTTCAAAACGGGTTGTCCGACATCAAATACCGGTTTAACAGAAAGCGTCCAAAGACCGGAAAATTTAATGTCAAACAATAGATTATTAAAAACTAACACAAGAAAGTGCGAACTGTTTTGCTCTGAAACCATTTAGATTCTACAACCTGTTTTTTCTTGTAAAATTGCATTTTTTCAAACGTCGATATTAGTACATCAACGATACTTAGAATTTTAATCATAATTCAAAAATCCACTAACATATAAGACGTTCTATCTAAAAAATGTAGTCCCATTTGAGACACCCTGTATATTTGAAAATATTTTCGTGAACTACGCCGTTATGCACATATTATTGGATTATCACTAGAACGAAATTTCTGACGTGTGTGGTATAGGAGCTCTAGAAGCCTGACGCACTTTTGCAGAACCATGTATAAGATATAGTAAGCATTTATGAATGTTGTTCATCGAATTCGCTTGCTCATACAAAATATTAAATTGTTGTTGATATTCTGGAACAAATTTAATTTGTTATTGCGTATAAACAGTGATAATGCCGAGGCCAATATATTTTATAATTACTAAATCACCTGTCAGAAGGTATTAAAAGGAACTAATCATTCAGATACAAATTCCTAATTTGATTGCTGAATTAATAAAGAATTATTTTCAGATATCCTTCCAATATTGTTGCTGGTCTTGAAGTTAGTTTTAGTACTTTTGCATTACAACGTTTGTTTTTTTTTTCGATAATAGGTTCTTGGAATACACGTCAATGAAGAAACAAACAACTCTTAGCACTAGCCATGAAAAATGGTTTCTGAAGAATCGTGCAACGCAGAGACTGACATTTGTAGCGATAAAGTGATTATAAACAACAATATCTGGGAAGTAAGCGATACTGAAAAGATGCCGTTAAAAGACAAATTAAATGAATGTACCAATATCAATGTTGAACTCAGAAGGAATGTTAAGGCAAGCCAAGACGGCGATTTCATCGGGAGCCTTATTCACGACATTGTAGACGCTGCCGTGGGCAAGGCTGAAGGGGGAACTGTAATAACCAGAAGTCGAAAGCTCAGTGAAGATGAGCAGGATATACGTAACATCAACCGCACTACCTCTATAGTTGTACAAGACTGGGATAGCGATAATCCAATCGAGTGTAAGAACAATTTCGTGAACATCGGAGTGCTTCAACGGAGTGCAAGTGAACGGGTTTTACGGAGTTCGCGACGCGTGGATGAAAATGCCAACACGACATTCGAAAAACATACACTCGGTTTTAGTGAAAAGGCGCCGACGGAAGCCAAAGGTAAAAAGAAGAAAAAGTTGTCCTTTAATTCAATTTTTAGTCTGCACAAGAACAAGGCTAAAGATCAGAAAAATGATGAAGAAGCTGAAACATACGACACCTTTTCTCATCAGCTTCCAGACTTCAAAGGTAATTCCTTATCTAAATCTAGAAAGTTCGCTTCGGCCTTGGAGCTCAGCAGTCACAATTCAGCACCTAAGGCTCAAAAAACTTCAATATTCAAAAGACTAATTTCAATAGGGGACGAGTCAACTAACTTTCTGCGTCGATCGTTGAGTTTCCGAGACGTGAAAAAGAAAGACGCAGTTCCATCCAGAGAACAACAAACCGAAACGAAAAATCAACAATGGCGTCAGTCGCTGCAGTCTTTGGTGGAAAATGATGCGGGTGTTAGTTATAAGGACTTTAGTTTCGTCAACTATGACGTGCTTAACGAGTTCAGTTACACAGAGCCGGTGCGTCTAAGACCGGGACATCGTGAAAATAATCATTTTATTGGAAGGACGCAAAGTATGAGAGAAAAGGTAAGCTATTACATGTTTATTTGAAGTGAAAACTTCTTTAGGCGCGATTTGCGTTTTTTCTTGGGGATTGAATTCAGTAAAGCCGCCACGCATCACGCATCATACGTCACGCTCGGATCCGTCACGCACAGATATATATGGCATGTTCTATAGGTAGAAGGCTGAAATTTTCAGGGGATGTAGTCGGGGTAAAAAGAAAATCCTGGACAAAACCAGGACCCCATTAACCCTCCCCCCCATTTGGCCAGGGGAGGGGGCAAAAGGAAATCCTTATATAATTAATTTCTGGAGAAAGTACGGGGTTGAAAATGTATGGTAGATGCGCCATATGGGGGGAAACCTTAGACCATACGGGGGGGGTGGACCGGGGCTCTAATTTAAGTGGAGATTTTGGGGGAAAAACCGTTTTTCGCCCGTACCTATGCAACGAAGGCTCTGATCGAAATTCTGACAAACGATGACCCCGCTTGTTGAAGTTTTCACTTCTATCGTGTGACCTTAAGCACACATAAATTTTTTTATGGTAGGTATATATATATATTAAATTAAACGATGACTACCTATTAAATGATGGAACGTTTTTTTGAATGTTTGTAACGCTTTTGCTTGTACCTCTAATACGCGCAAAACCTTTACTCCAGCTTAGAAAGAACTGAGAGTGAATAATTTCAAATTAAAAAAATTAAATTTGAGAATTTTAAATTGAAACTGAGTGAATTTACGTGTATTGATACGTAGGCTAGAACGAGTTGTCGTCTAAGCGTACAAATTAGGCCCTAGCTCAAATGTCAGAGAGTAGGGGTGGGTTTATTTATTTAAGGCGCAACGAACTTGTAGACGGCATAAGCAAAAAATACCCCAAAGTTAGCTTAAGCTTCACGACAAAAGAAAAGTATAATAAAATTAAGTTAGCAATTAGATCAGATTTGAATCCAGAAATTTATCAGTATTAACAATAAAAAATAGAACAAATACCCAAATATTAATCAAAAAAATCAAAGTCAGTAATAAACGGTAGCAATAAAGGTAAAGTCAGTAAATCCAGAACGTTTCAGTTATTGAGCGCAAGTAATAAAAATCAGATACTTACCACTTCTTGCGACTTTCTCCTCTGGAATGTTAAAACTTAAAGGAAGTTCAGGAAATTAAATAACTAAATGAAAACAGGTGAATACGATCAATGGAAAGTTAGTTTATTGCTATTAAAAGAAATATATCATAGCTGATTAAAAAAATAGAGATGACAAAATGACCAGTAACACTGGCAGATTAATTTTTATTATAACTATACTTCGAAGAGAAATAGTAGACTTTAATCGGTTACTTGATGGAGTAAATCACATGTTTTACCTACACAAATGCCGAAATATTTAACCGTAATCTATGATGAACGCGTTATGCAATAATAAAAAAAACGTCAAGAAAATATAAACGAAAGCCAGCGATACTGCAAATAACTACTCGTTATGGGAAAATTCAAGTAACTCAAATAAAAAAACTTAATCAATGGTTAATTAACGTTCCTCAAATCATGATTTGTTACAAAGCCGTATTACTAACTAACTATGTTATGATACGTCGGTAACAGCCGCGAAATGAAAATAACTAGTTCGACCTGGTGTTATTGTAACTATCAATCAATTATTATAGAATTTAACCGTATGTTATATTTAAACGTAAGTACTTTCCGGTCAAGTTACCGGTGGGACAAAGCTAATGAACGGTTTGTTTGGGAGACAAAAAAATATACCAAAGGTAATAATAAAATTAAACAATGACGCAAAGGTTACTAGGCCGTAACAACAATAGTAGTTACCTGATCTAGAGGTATTCAAATTAAGCCAGAAACCATGAAAAATTGAGAATAAAAAAATTAGTTCGACTTACAACGTTATTGCGTCAGTCAATTAAAAGTTCAAAATTCAATCGAAAATTGGACTGGTTCTAGGTTAAACGATTTTAACTGAATTCTAGAATTCAATCAAATACTATCAGGCGTCTTAGGCTAGACAAAATTAGCCCAATATTTAAGGTTCATTTAAAAAAAGTAAGGATAAAATAAATTTTACCTTAGTTAAGGAGAAAAAGTTAAATTTTGTTCGATAACAAGGCAAACAAAATAATGTTAAGGGTTCGTACGCTAATTACTCGCAATTGTCACAAAATATATATAAAAAAAGATTTCACTCGTTTAATGAGCAGCTCCTCAGGCAACTTCCAGAAAAGAACTGCACACAGGGGGAAGAGACTTCCTTGACAGGTGATGGACAGCAAGACTCTATAGGTAGCTCGACTAGTTAGGCGGAGCTAAGTAGGAAAAACATGTCGTTAGCGATCCGCGTCGATAGTAATACCCGTCGATAGCACCCGTCGATAGCACCCTGTTAAACATCAACATATTCAAGGTTTCACATGTAACTCTTAATCGAAGAGCATGATAACTCGGTAATCATATGAGAATTAAAAATCCGCCAAAGGGCAGTTTCAGACGCAAAAAACTTAATAAAAGATAAGGCACAGATATGGACTGGAACTATAATAACGGTCCGGTTGGAGAGTCCCACAAAAGGTAAAATCAAAATTAGTTCCAACCGGCACCAAAAACTGCTGACTCAAAGACAGGTAGACGTAGAGTGGCGCCAGTCAAAAATCGGAAACTCAAGGAACAAGGAACCCGGCGAGAATCTCCACTTCGGAAATTTCCCTCTTCTAATGAATACATGACTTGCCAAGTCACATGTTCCTCTTAATAATTCATCCAAGGGATTTGGACAATAGATACCTGGGATTTCGATGTATCGGCATCTACCATGAAAAATTGCTCGGAGTAGCCGAAAGGGCATTGTCGTTCAACCACTCTATTTAATACAAATTTCCAAATTAACCCGATCGTAATCACGTGATTGCGTGCGATGCTAGATTCGACACCCAATTGAAAAGCAGTACGCGTTAATGTTAAAACCAATCATTTGCGCGCGACGTCGACAATGACGCTATCCGGAACCGGATACGCCACAAACCACCAACCTTAACCTCGAGGTTCTTACGCGCCAAATTCAACCCATTTAAAATTGATGTCTGTTTAGCGACGCAAATTTTATACTTAATAATTGCTTCGAGCAGAGCATCGTCGGAACGATACGGAAACTGGACGAAACCTACGAGGGTGTTACGCTAACAAATATAATTGCGCTTGAAACTTTAGGGACGGGGGCGAGTTTAAACGCACTTTTCGCTTCGATATACGATAGCCAAATCGGCCCGTGATATGTTAAGGCTATTGTTGTGATAACCAAGTGGTCTGGTGGCTTTAGCTGCATGAGCTTGAAATAAAAAAAAATTAAAGAAGTTATTTTAGGTAATATATATCTATATTTTCAATTAATAAATAGGCTCAATTTTGATTTGAAAAGTGCGATATCAAATGTTCTGAATCAGATGACGCTATGCATTGCACACCTAAACCACTACTCTCGCTTCCGCTTGAGCAGAGTTGGGCGATATATCGGTAATGCGGGTGACTCAATCGATCATTGAAATCAAAGCGGTGTAGTGATTTTATTCGCCCTGGTAATTACTGAATATAAACTACCTTGTTAGTAGGTGTAATAGAGATACCCAAATATCGAATCGCCAGGCAAAAAATATTATTTCCGTGTTTGAGCTCCTATAAAACACCTAGAATATGCTACAGAAATTTGAAAATCAATCATGAGTATGATTGATCATCTATGGAACAGGAAGATGCAATTAGATATCGTATGCTTTAAAATTAATAATCGCGTTTTTTCGTAAATTTACAGTTTAAAACTTTTCTATTTTTGCGAAATTTTGGGAAAATCTTTACATACGCACCGATTAGAGAAAGAGTAATAATTTTTGGTCATTTTAGCAGTCGAGTTAGATAGTAAACACATTTTCATTGACAATGCAGTTTTCGATTCTTTAAAGGAAGATAAGCACGAAATTTTCATATCGACTCATCAATATTTCCTCTACCATAACTTTGCTTTCGAACCTATGAATTCAAAAATGAGTAACATTTTTTTGCAGAAAAGATTAGTTCTCCCAATGTTCAAAGTAATCTATATATTTTTAAATGGTTTATAGTTTCTCATAATTTGGTCCTCAAATTTGAGAGCCTATGGAGAATGTAAAACATGGAGTAGGAACTTGCAGTAAAAATCGCAGTTTTCGGAGAGTGCGTATTTTTTTTTATTTTATTACGGCTTTTTAAAATTTTGTCGTTAAATTTGAGCATCTATAGAAAACTTAGTACTTGACAAAGAATCTTCAAAATTATCTCGCCTATAAAGTAATTCCTTCTCTATTGAACAGTGAGAACCGTAATTTATTATCGTATTTGCTTAATTTTTGAATCGCAAAGTTTCTGTCTAAAACTAGTTGTCCAAGTCGATTAGAAAAAAACTAATAATCTTTTGGTAATCTACGCTGTTGAGTTAATTACTTCACTGCCAAGGGATTAACCAAGTTCATATGCTGTCTGCATCTCCCTCCGGGCGACCGAACCTACCAAGACTTTTTTACAACACTAGCTACAACTTTTGATTCAATTCAAGTAGACCAGCCCAATTTAGAAATAAACGTTCTGGGAGATTTCAATATCCATAACACCAACTGGCGCAACCATCACAAGACCGACAATGATAGAAGCTGAATCATTTGCCATCAGCTGCGGGTTTACTCAACTTTTAAACGAACCAACTTGGATCTTGAATTTGCCGCCTTCCTGGTTCTTTTTCTACCCACAGATCTTGACCAGTACACAATTCCAGTTGGACCAAAAACCTATTACATCGGTTTGTAAACTGCCACTCCTACAGAAGGATCTACCATTGCCTCGTAAAATCTGGCATTACAATAATTGTGCAAACTGGGAGAATCTAAGAAAGCTCTACCTAGAGTTTCCTTGGCTCGATGTCTACTTTGGTACTGACGACCAATCAGTCAGTTGCGAGAGGATTATGCAAGTAATCTCGTCAGGAATGGAAGCATACATCCCAAATTCCATCAAGTTACCGTCAAAAGGAAAGCTCTGGTTCGACACAACAACCTTTTTGAATGGCCCAGTGGCTCCAGGAATTTCTGGTCGGTAGCAAAGGCAGTAAGTAATAACTTTACAAAAACGTCTCATCCACCTTTGACAGACGAACGCGGCGTCACGGCGAATACAGCTAAGAAAAAAGCAAACATGCTCACCGAAATGTTTTCATCGCAATCTACCTTGAACGTCCCCTATGACAAGGTTCTCCCCACCATATCCTACTTCAACATTAAGATAAGAGAACTTAACTTTCACCACCGTGGTATTCGTAAAATCCTCAAAGAGATAGCTACGCAAAAAGCATCAGGGCCAGATGGAATACTTGTCATAGTGTTAAAAAACTACGCCAATGAACTAACACCCATTTTCTCCAGACTTTTTTCCCTACCTTACCGAAAAGGGATTTGTCCATCTTCTTGGAAAGTCGCTCGAGGGCAACCTGTTCTAAAAAAAGAAAACCATGCTCTCAAACTATCGCCCAATTCCCTTGCTGCCAATAATCTCCAAATTCATGAAACGTGTAGTCAATAAGCAACCACTCAAGTTCCTCGAGATCAACGGAATAATTAGCGATAACCAATATAGCTTTCGCAAAAAGAGATCCACAGGAGATCCACAGGAGATATTTGGCCTATGTCACGCATATATGGAGTAGTGCAATTGAGAACTACGAAGAATTTTAAGCAACTGCGTTGGATATTTCGAAGGCATTAGGCAGAGTTTGATATGACGGATTGCCAACAAACTACTGTCCTTGGCACTGCCAGCCTTTCTCTGTAGCTGGCTTGCCGGTTGCAGTGGATGGATACATCTCAGACACATTCACCATTAATGCGGAAGTGCCTCAGGGCGTAATACTTTCAGCAATTTTGTTCCCCATCTATATTAATGACCTACTAACCGAAATCAATAATCCTGTTGACAGTTTTGCAGATGACAGTACCCTTGTCTCCCAATTTATCAGAAAAACATTTACCAGCGACTGAGACTTATCATCGCAGACTGGAGAAAGTTTGACTTGGGACGACAGGAATTTGGTCCAATTTAATGTGTAAAAACTCAAGCAGCCACTGTCGCGCCTTTATCCAGACGCTCTAGTAAGCTCTGCACAATCGTGCAACATGGCATTTTTCTACTAGCACCGCTCGCGGGAGAGAAAAGAAGTTTTGCGTGTGTCCACTAATCCACTTCAATCAATAGCATTGACTTTTGAGTTTTGACTTAGATACTAATAATTTTTTACCTATGTATACAGTCCACGTTATATTTAAATAAATAATGTAAAAAACAAAAAGTTTGCATCAACATTATTAGTGTCCTGAACAGCCACGTTTACCAAGAAAGACCATACTACGTGCCCTGACATGCAACAGCAATATGTCCTGGCATGACCACGTTGCTAACATCGCAAGATCAGCACATAACAACGTGGATCGGTTTTATGCAGGTAAAATAAGTAAATTGAGAGTTTTATGGAAACTAAATGGTGTTATTATTGTGATGTGGTGTTCACTGGCCACATGGAACATATAGTTTTAATTAAGAAATGCATATTAACGGAAATTAACTAATAGATATTCGGATAAACAAATGAATAGTCGAATTTCTCTCTGCACGTCAGCCATATAATCATAGTACCGTGTTCGCGCGACGTTGCCAGTATGCTAAGGAAATAGTGCTGTTATGGAATGTCCGATTTGTGAGGAAAATTTTGTTATTAATAATAAGACTATAACATTTGGGCATTACATAACTGTTTTTCACAACATGTGTGTCAAAGTCAAGGATACTCTTGCCAAGACCATCAATGATTCCATCAATATGATGTGGTTCAGCAGCAGAAGCAGCCGAAAAGCGATCTCAGAATTGCTTGAAAGTAGTTGAGGAAATAAAGAAAACATTGCCTATATCGGAAAATGTCGCTCAAAAAACCAATCTAGCTTTGTCTAGTTCAGGATTAAGCTATGCTAAAGTCCTGTCTGAAAGTACTGTGGTTGTTAAACCTACAAAACAAAATGAAGATGTCAACAAAACAAAGTAATTAATCAAGCAAAATATGAATCCAACTTCTCTGGGAATTGGAATCCGAGGCATGAGAGAGACAAAAGAAGGGACAGTGGTAATACATTGTAGAAACACAGAAGACAGAGAGAAAGTGAAATAAAGTCTGGAACAAAAAATTGGTAACCAAATTTCGTCATTTATTAACTACGTTGGGGTTTGGAACCTTCGGCAACATGCACTAAAACAGAGTTTTATCCACAATACCGAAACAGAATATTTGCACTCGACGCGCGTTTCGCTAACCATGTTAGCATCATCAGGAGATAGTTTTAATCATCTCCTGATGATGCTAACATGGTTAGCGAAACGCGCGTCGAGTGCAAATATTCTGTTTCGGTATTGTGGATAAAACTCTGTTTTAGTTCGTCATTTATTCCAAAAAGAAAAATCCATGTGTCAAAATAGTGGGTTATGACTAAAGAATATTCAGCACAAGATCGAATCGAGAAGCATAGAAGGCAAAACAATGGAATTATTACTGAAAATAGTCATGTTCGAGTTAAAAGGATTAAAAAAATGATTAAAACTTTTATGGCCATTGTGGAGTTGGATGCTGAGACATTTAGAAAATGATGAAACCAAATAATTGTCAAGTATTTGTTGGATTTAAAATATGCTGGTGCTTTGAATATTTCCAAATTTTGAGATGCTACAACTGTAATTTATTTAGATAAACCGCCAAAGAATGCGATTCTACAAAAAACAAGTGTATGGGAAATGCACTAATGGGGAACATACTACTAACGACTGCAACTAAAATGCATAAATTGTGTATCTCCTATTAAGAAACATCATTTGGGGCTAAATGAGAGTCATTCAGCGTTCAATTTTTGCTGCCCAACTTAAATCCATCAAATTAATATGGAAAGGACAAAAATTCAGTATAAATGTATTGGATAGCAACTACCAAGTTCACATATGCAAACTGTGTCCTCTAACATATGCCTGGGAAAATATCCAATAAAAAAAGGGGAGATAGTCATCCTTCATCAGAATATTTAGTGCCTGCGAAATAAAACGTTAGAAATTGAAGTTATTTTGTAATAATGGAAAAGCCCTGATCTTGTTTGTTTATCAGAGCATTGGCTGCAACCTCATGAAAATCATTATATTAAAATTAATAAATACGTGGTGAGATCTTCCTACTCCAGAAACAGTATGGGACATGGTGGTGCTTGTATTTTTGGAAAAGAAGATATAAAGGTTGAAGAAGAAAACTGGATTGTACAACAAAGTGTCGAAGGTAGTATTGAGTGTGCATGGGTTGGGTCTAAAACGCTTAAACTTCTGGTGATATGTATATACAGGAAAGGACTAGGTATGTTTGAAATTTTTCTTGAAAAACTTGAACAAATATGCGACTATATAAGATCAAAGCATGCAAACTTTAAAATATCAGGAAATATTAATCTTGATCTGAACTTGTTGCCTAGTCACAATCTGATAAAAAGTATTTTAGAGCCTACTAGAGTTGCAGCAAATTCTGCCACTCTTACTGATAACAGGTTTGCTAATTTTGAATCCTGCGAGGTTCGGGTTGTTGAAACATGTCTATCAGATCATACGAGTCAACTTATTACTTCTTATCTAGATCCGCTCTCCGGGGGTGATGCAAAATCTATTTTCAAAAAATAAAATTAGAGATTTTAAAAGAGAATTACAATTAACTAATCGGAGACCAATCCTAGAAGGTCATGATGTCAATCAGTCATATAATCTTTTTTATCTACAGATTTAATTCGGTTATGGATTTAATATTTGCTGTCAAAAAAGTACCAATCAAGAAAAAAAGAAACAACTGGATAACCACAGGCATTCGTACCTCCTGCAAAATCAAACGTAAAATGTATAACAAAAAGAGAAAAGGCGACATCTCCAGTGAAGAATTTAATCGGTATGATCGGAACACATATTTTATTAATTTGTCTCCCCATTTTGATAATCAAAATCTTCCTGATCTTGACATGATTCAAATGTGCCAGAACTCACTATTTTTGGCTCCAACGAATAGTGGTGAAATGCCAAACTGCATAAAAGACATGAAAAATAAAAAAATAGGTGGAGGAAGATAAGGTGCCGTTGATGTTGTTAACAATGTGCCGATATCTTAGCGGTGCCTTCTGTGCACATCGTAAATGTAATGTTTCTGACAGGTGTTTATCCAGATAAATTGAAATCGGCACATGTAAAAGCATTATACAAAAAGGAAAGTAGAAGTGAAGAAAAAAACTACAGACCAGTGTCCTTGCTCTCTAATGTAAACAAGGTGTTTGAACGACTTATTTACAATAGATTTATTTCATTTATTGAGAGACATGACTTATTGGCAGAAGAACGTTTCAGATCAAAGAGATTGACAATACGAGCAATCTATCAGGCTTTGTCTAAGAGGCTAACTTCTTTAAATGATGATCAAATGGTAGTTGCAATGCTTTTGGATTTGTCAAAAGCGTTTGACTCAGTGGATCACAAAATTCTATGTAGTAAATTGGAAAAATATGGAATAGGTGGTGCTGCCCTTCATTTGGTTGTCTCCTGTCTAGAAAATAAGACGCAATGCTTCGAAATATGTTTTTAAAGTTATTGCAGTTTTTATTTTGAGCCCTTATATGAGGAATTGGTGATACTAGAGAAACTTGAACATATCGTGGTTTATAAAGTCGTACCTGTTCTGATGAACAGTGAAAACGACAGTTTGCAAGATGATGCACCTTATATCGTAAAATATAGCCAAGGTTGGCTTAGGTTGATTTATTTATAAAGATACGAACTTAAACTAAAAATTAGGAGTAAAGTAAAATCATTAAGTTTCGGCTGTTTTGCACTAATTATTGTGGATAGGTATTACGCGAGTAATTATATTAAGGAAAGTTATTTTAAAATATTTCAACACATACCTAATACTGCAAAGTACTCATTACGTATTTATTATATATTTTCCTGTTTAATCTCAACTACCTACTTTCCAATTGACACTTAAATATTTTTGGCATCGGCTAGCGTCAACAAAAACATATAATTACAACACGTATTGATATATTACGAACAACGAAAACGCATAAGTTTTCTTTTTTATTTTGGCACACAGCAATCACTAAATTTTTAATTTTCATTGAGATGTCAACCTAGTTAAA
>JAEQML010060043.1:0-27752 GCA_016904865.1 Pissodes strobi | reverse complement strand
CAAGGAACACGTTCCAATAGAATCCACAGACGTTTCCATGGTTTTTACCGGTGCACCGTCACCACCACCACCACCGCGCAGAAGATCCGGCAAGTTGCATCGTGGATGTGGTAAGGAAGAAACGTCGTATTCACCTAAAACGGTTCTCTCTCGATTCTCGGGGCTCGAAAGTATTATTTTAACTGGAGAGCTGATAACATCGTTTAGGAACGCTGACTTTCTGTCGTTGATGCTTTTTCTTATGTAGCTAAGGTTAGTCTCTAGATCGGTACCTATCACAGCGGCTTGGAATCCGAGGGGAATCGGGTGGTTTTGAATGTTTGGGTCGCTTATCTCTAGTCTTATGTTAGATATTTGGGTGAGGCAACGGTTGGGCTTTGCACCATGAAGGCCGGTACTTCCATTTTCTTGGGGTTTAGCGGGAGGATATTGTCCTGGATTAAAACACAAGTATGTTATAAACATGTAAGTGGTTAAACACGCTATGGCTATATTGACTTTAGGGTTTTTAGCTAAAAACACACAATATCCTACTAACCAACTTGCCGCGCAACCAATAAACACACCTAAGAATTAACGCGAGCAATAATTTTAGAGAGAAAACTATTTAGCTATCTCGCACTTCTTTGTTTGCACATATTTTCAGGAGACAACTTTATCTATCTATATTTTTTTACAGGCAAATTCTGCATTATTGTGGCGGATTCACACATGCTTGTAAGACAATTATTTTAGTTTTTAGAGAATTTTTGTTACCAACCGCAGTTGTAAAAGAACTATAAACTAATCCAGTACAAACATTATCATTTAATAAAACAAACCAATCGCACACATGAAAATAACGAGTTTAGGAATCTCTTTAAAAACTGCCCTTTGACGATCAATTAATAAACTAATAACCAAGGAACCAAACGAAAACAGCCAACAAACCTAATACCAAGAAACACATTAATTTGTGACAATTGAGCAAGTATCGATAAAACAATTTAAACTAAATTAATTTTTCTATTTAATATTTCAATGTGCGTTCAGTGTATCATCTGTCGCGAAATCATAATCATGTTAAAGCAATAAATAAGTTTTTTAATCAGTATTTTTGTTGGCGTTAGGTTGGCGGTGTTTCCAAACCACAGCTAATTTCACGTACTCATGATGCTCATATATCGGAACTCAACAGATGATCAAATTTCGGCGAAAATACGCACTAAAGAACGGGCCATTTTCAAGAAAGCCGCACGGTGAACTATATCAATTATCAAAATAATAATATTTATTTTTAGCCAACAGAAACGAGGAAATGAGCCTGATGCCACGACGCGGAAATAATCACACGATCACACCACAAACGATAAAATGAAGCAACTGCCGGCCATATTGAACGTTCTTCTTTCTCTTTTTCCGCTTGGTGATTCACGGCGCCGCCATCAATGCCAACAGCAAAAAAAAATAAATCGTCTTCCACGCACATCATCGGTGCCATTGGAATAAGTAGCTACGAGTCGCCAATCCATCATTCTACTTTTTACGTCTTTATACGGAATAAGCAAATAATTTTCTCTCTAAAGCTGAAGCAAATTCTAACGAACAACAATGCCATCACACTCTCACCGTTTTCGACGGTTTCGTCGCCGGCTCGACGAACGCGTTGACTGTCGTCTTCCTCGCTGTTGGATTTGGGGGGCCGCGCCCCGGAACGCTCCCCTTTGGCGGCGGGGCCCCGTCTGGAGTCGCGCCGCCCGACGGACGCTCGGCGTCCGCTGGTGTAGGAGGCGCTCGAAGAGTTGCGGCGGACCTTGGATGGACACACTAATAATTATGCTTTTATACATTATATATCTAACTAGAAAAAATGAACTTGCAGAATTTTTCGGATATTAAATAGGTATGGTATGTTTATAAAAATTCAAAACTTCAAAATGGAACGAGATATGGCAACGTTGTTTTAGTGAAAACGTGATAAAAAAAAGCCTTATATTTCCCAATAAAATATATTTTATTTTGAAGCTTACGTCGCATAATAAGGCGACCCTTAAAATATACCAAATCGTTAGATTGGGAATTTTAATAATACGAGATGGGTCAAAAAGTTGTATTTTCAAACATCTCCTAAAACATCAATATTTGGGAAACAATTGAAATTAGGTATAGGGTACGCTATAGGAAATAAAGCATATCGCAAGAGTCTGTGCCTCTGTGGTGCCTACCGAAGGAATGCGCCATGGGCGAGCGATGTTGTCACATGCCTTTATTCAATTTAAGTTTACTATCTCTTACTAGCTAGGTAAACCCTACAATTTAATTTACTCATCGAAAATAAATAGTAATAGAAAAAAACTAAGGTTTTATTATTAGTTCAGCATTATTCATTATTATATCTGACAACCTTACACTTGAAACACTTTGCGCCATATTGGATATTGGCCATGACCATCTGATTGGTTGAATCAATATCTCAAAGACCACTTTATGAGTTACGACTTCGAAACAACATCCGATTCGAAATAGACCTGCATAATGGGGGGGGGGGTCACTTGCATTGACATTTATATATGTGTATAGGCCAATGAAGTATAAAGACGGACGAAATAGCCCCTTCCTATCTAATCAATGCAGAGCACCTGCGCCCAACATTGGAGTGAGGGGTCCGAGAGAGAGATGGTGCTAGGACAGGCAAAAAGGGGAATTTTGTTATCATCCTGTATATGGTTTTGAAGTTTTATTTTCAAAAGGATAACATGCAAATGAATCCCTTTAACTGTTGCCGTAATAAAAACGAAAAATAAAATCAAAAATAATTTTCGAAAATTTGAAATTTCGATGTGAATAATCTAGGAAGGTTTTTTTTGGGTGCGCTGATTTCACTTTTTGCATATAAAAGATCGTACGATTTTTCTGTACCGAAATATATCGAAAAAGGGGGATTTTTTTTTAATAATTTTCACCCTGTATATGCCTTTTGAAAATTTATTTTCATGAGGGTCACATGCAAATGTTATGATGATGATGTGATGAAATTTAACCGTTTCCGCGATAAAAACGTAATTCAAAAATACTTTTGGAAAATTGGAAATTTCGACGTGAGTACTCTAAGAAGGGTTTTTCCATCTAAAAAATCGTACGATTTTTCTGTACCGAAATTATTCGAAAAAATAGGAATTTTTTCAAACTTCAATTTTTTAGCATCCTGTATAGCATTTTCAAAATTTTACGTGAATACTTTAGGAAGGGGTTTTTGGATGCGGAGAGTTCGATTTTTGCAGCTAAAAAATCGTACGATTTCTCTGTACCGAAATATTAGAAAAAGCAGGAATTTTTGTAAAAAACATATTTTTTAACACCCTGTATATACTTTTTAAAATTTTATATTAATAACATGTAAATGGATCCATTTGACCGTTTCCGTAATAAAAACGGATATTTTTTTTCAATAAGTATTTCTTCTTCTTCTTCTTCCTTGCGGAAGCCTTAAGGCTTGTTTTACCCATTTATTTGTCCCTCCTGGGATGCCGACGACCAGCTGTCCTTCCACCTCATGGGAGGCCGTCATGCTGGTTTGACATTTCTGGCGACTTTTGCCAGTCTGTGGTTCTCCATCCTGGATATGTGCTCGTTCCAGAGGCGTCTCTAGCGCGTGCCCATCTAACCACGTCCTCTGTCTTGCATTCTTCCCTAATTTCGTTACTTCTTCTTTGATCCCAAAGTGTGTTCCTTGTGATCATTCTTGGTATTCTCATTTCATTGGTTCGTGCCATCCCTTTTGTCTCCGCTGTGTTAGCTCGTGTTTCTGCCTTGTATGTCATTACGGGCTTGACACATGCTTTATATATTCTAACTTTGGTCGGGATTGATATGCATGTATTATTCCATATGGTTGTTAGTAAGGCTCCTGCTATCCTGGCTGCCTTGTTTACCTGGTTCCGTACGCCATTCTTGAGTTCACCATATGGTGATATTGTTATTCCCACATAGTTGACTTCAAAAACCTGGTCTATTGTTTCATCTGCGTGGTTCCCTGGCGATCACCATGCTTTTTGTTTTGGTGGTTGATATTTCTATGTTAACTTTTTCGGCCTCTTTCTTAAATGCCTGTAAGAGCCATTGCAGTCCGTCTTCCGTGTCCGCGAATAGCGTTACGTCGCGTCGTCTGCGTAACATATTATCTTAAGTTGTTGGTTTTCCATCTTGTATCCCTGGTCTACCTTGCGCACTTACTCTATTATTCTTATTGTATTGTGATGTTGAACAGCAGTAGACTGAGACTGTCTCCTTGTCGTATCCCTGTTCTTTGCTCTATTTTTTTTTCTGTTGTTGTTAATTTTGTTCGTATTGTTGTGGTTTTGTTTGTGTTGAGCTCTCTAACCGTCTCCATGATGCTTGGGGGTATTCCCCTGCGGTCCTCCAGCCTTACCCTGTCGAAAGCTTTCGTCAAATCTATAAAGTACAGGTATGCTGGTTTGTTATACTCTATTGCCTTCTCTATAACCTGCCTGACAACGAACACTGCGTCAATTGCCGAAGGGTTTTTCAGAAAACCTTGCTGCTCCTCGCTTATTGTGGTGTAACTGAGAATGCGTTGCTGCAGCATACGGGTGAATAATTTCATGGTTGTGTCTACAAGCGATATTCCTCGGTAGTTTTCCGGATCTGAGATTTTCCCCTTTTTGAATATCGGGATTGTGATACTGTGTCTCCATCTCGCTGGTGTATTTCCGTCCTTCAATATTTTGTTGAATAGTTCGGCCAGCTGTCCAGCCAGAGTTTCTCCTCCGCACTTCAGCAATTCGTTGGGGACGTTGTCCAGGCCTGGAGATTTACCGTTTTTCAGGTGCTTCATTTCGGATATCACTTCCTTCACCGTGTCTTGTTCTACATTCTCGATGTCTATGTCTTCCCCTCGGTTCAGCCTCCCCCACTCCATGGGCCTTCGTTGTTCCTGTTCGTCCCGGTTTGTATACAGGCCCTGAAAGCAGGTGGTCCATTTGGCTGCCCAGATGTTATTTAATTGTACTGTTTCATTTATTTACCTCCTTGTTGCTCTGAGCATTTTCCATATGCGTTTTTGGGTTCCATAGAAGTCACTTTCCATTTCTCTACTGAAGTTCTCCCAATGCTCTCTCTTTATTTCCCTAATGTGGTTGTTTACTCTGTTCCTTGTTTCGATGTATTTGATGTGGTTTCTTGGAGTCTTGTTGGCTGTGTATGTTAGGTGGGCTTTTTTCTTTTCATGGGCCAGTATCCTCACCTCTGGTTTGAACCATGGTTTTTAAATTTCTGTGTTTTGTCGTTGTATTGACTGTTCTTTTGCCTAGTGCCTCCTCCGTCGCTTGGTTTATGTTGTTTAGTAGGATGTCCCATGCGCGGTGTACTGTGTGTTGCTGGAGGATGGGTTCCCTTTCATTTTTTTTGGGATATGCGCCGTTTGTACAGACCCAGCGTGCTTTCTGTTTTTAGTGACTGGATATTGAACTTTGTTGTTGGGATGTCCGGTTTCCTCCTATTGGCTGGTGGTCTTGCCATGGTAATTATTCCCATTACTAAGTTATGGTCTGATCCGATGTTTGCCGATGTTAGCGATCTAACATCCTGTATTTGCTCTGGTTTAATGACTCTGTTCGTTAATATATAGTCTATTGTGGACGTTACCCCTCTATTGCCCTGAAACGTGACTTTGAGTTGGGGTTTGTGTTTAAAGTATGTGTTGTTAATCCTTAGTTCCCGGTAAGCGCAAAATTCAACAAGCTTCCCACCTCGCTCGTTCACTGCCTCCTCATTAAATCTATTCTTGACTCCAGGTATTACCTCGTTCCATACTCGTCCGTTTCAGTCGCCCATTATTATTATGCCTTCATGTTGCGGTATTGTTTCTTTCAACATTTGGACAGGCTTTCCAGTATCTGGTGCGTAAACGGGCACTGTTATGAAGAGTGTGTTTGTCTAGTTTCAAGGTTACTTTTATTATTCTGTCGTTTGTGTACTTAATGTCTATTATGGAGTCCCTGAATTTTTGGTTTATCAGCATTCCAGCTCCCGACGCTGCTCTTGTGTCCTTTGGTTTGCCTGAGTAAATCAGAAAGTAGTCAACATATTGTTCTGTTCCTTTTCCTTTCTTTTTTATTTCAGACATGGCACATTATGTCTATTTTATATGGTGCTGTAATTCTAGTATGATTTCCTGGTCTTTTCCACTGAATGATCTTACGTTCCAACATCCCAGCCTTATTTGCTTTTTGTGTTTGTAAGGATTTCCGGCATAAATAAAAAATCGAGATTTTCATTAAATCGGCTGTAATTCGAAGACGGTAATAGTTAGAAGTGAACGGTAAAGGGCAAAAAGATGGGTCTCATGGGGTACTTTAATGTGCCATATTCCGTTCGATCGTACGACGTTTCGTTTTTTTTTTAAATCGACCAAACGTGAGTTTTATATTTTCCTAATTTTCTCGGCAACGGAATAAGATATTTCAAATCGGTTTGCGCCAGTATCTGCATCGTCTCAGGTTCGATCGAAAAGCATTTATACCATTTTTCGATAGGAGTTTAAATAGGGGCAGGTATTCGATAAAATATAATTTTCGTCTCAAAATTTTACATTTCTCTTCAAATTTTGCCACGAAATACGGAATTTCGTAGGTGGATGATCTTTTTCATTTTGAATACTCTAAGAGGGGGACTTTGGGCGCGCTGAGTTCGATTTTTGTATCTATAAAATTCTACGATTTTTCTCTACTGAAACTTTTCGAAAAAAGGGAATTTTTTTCAAGTTTAATTTTTTTAGCACCCTGTATAGCATTTTCAAAAATTTATTTGTATGTTAGTAACATGTAAATGGAACCGTCTTATCGTTTCCATAAAAAAAAACGAAAACAAAATTCAAAAATATTATTCGAAAAAAAGAAGTTTCGACGTGAATACACTAGGAAGGGGTTTTTGGGTGCGCAGAGTTCGATTTTCGCATCTAAAAAATCGTACGATTTTTCTGTACCGAAATATTTCGAAAAAAAAGGGCATTTTTATCAAAATTAATTTTTATACCACCCTGTATATCATTTTAAAAATTTTATTTCTATGTTAGTAACATGCAAATGGTTCCCTCTAACCGTTTTCGTAATAAAAACGAAAAAAAATCAAAAATATTTTTTGAAAAATTAAAATTTTCATTGGAATACTTTAGGAGGGGATTTTTGAGTGTGCCGACTTGGGAGCGTAGTTTTAAGTAAACGGCATCTTCTGTAATAGGTGGACCCGCTTCCCCGGGCAGGCACGCGGTACTGGTAAGTATAAATTTAATAATATCAGAAAGTACTATTATGTTTTAAAAACAAACCTGTTGAATTTTATTTTGAGTCCTTTTATTCGTCTCTTGGAACAATAATTAACAGTACAGGCAAAATGCACTTTCACGTTGTTAAACAGGCAACGCCATAATTTTCTGCCTGTCCTAGTGCTATCCTTTTACCCTATCTCACTATCGAGTCATTACCCGTGCGCAGTGGCGCCTCCATTCGTCTTTATAGTTCATTGGTACAGGCCAAGAATAATAAACTAGAGAAGGATGGTTATATCAACCGGATTTTTTCACTGACAGCTGGTCTGTCGTGACGTAGTCATGCGACGAAGTTGGCGCGAAAGCCTTAACATGTATATGGCAAAGACGTACAGGCAAGACTATTTTTCTTGTTTAGAGCTTATAAAAATGTGTTTAAACTCGTTCTTATAAAATTACTATTGTTTTTATTAATAAAGATTGGAAAATATTTTTTAACAAGCTTTTTGTATTTGAATTTAAACAGACCCGGATAAGCCAAAAGTAAATAGAAGTATAACGATTCGGGGATTATTAAATTTTGTATGAAAAGTATCCTTGAAATTATGAGTTTATGAGATAATGCTAATAACATGGGTGCTTATGAATGAAAAATCTTTAATATATGATTTGATTGCTGTATGACATAACATATAAGTTTATCAAAGTTCAAAGCACCAAAACACAACTATCAATGGCTTTAAAATATCCGAAAATATCACTAAAAAAGCTAAAAATATAACGAAAACATAAAAGATGCACGAAACGAAGGCCGCTCATCGCGCAGCAACGTAACAGCGACGACGATGTGGGTGACGTGACCGCGGGGGCACGGGGCGATATTAAGTGAACATAGGCTCTTGTGGGAAGTAACCATCCTTCTCTAGTTTATTATTCTTGGGTATAGGGTCTTTGTTATGGTCAAATGTTAGCAAACACCCATAATTCTGGGAATAAATTATCTACAACTTTATTTTAATGTAAATGGAAAATCTACCTCGTGCAATTTCCACCAGAACTTTGCCGATAACGTAAATCTGGCTTTAATCTACGAAATACCAATGCAATACGTCTTTGCATTGCAATAATTAATAACGTAATATTGTATTGTCCAATGCAATGAATATTTGAAATACAAGTAGATGTTATCAAATGCTGTTTTTGTATTTGTATTCGAGAAATATTAATCTAATTCTGAATTGAAATGTCTGTCTTATTTAATAATTATTCGATGATCTACGTTTATAACTAAATAAATCTACATTCAACACAATCCAATATATTATTAAATCCAGTTATTTTCTGCGTTCTTTAACCCTGCGGATGGGCAATAAATTAAAACGTTTTGAAGCTAAAAGGCAAGCAAAAAATGCGGAGATGTCTCATTACCACCAGCTGTAAAAGTGCAGGAAAAGGCAATAAGACTTAACTAAGATCATTTAATTTAGCGAGAAGTCCGCTTTTTCAGGATTTATGACTACAGAACTTAAGAGCCGTATAATGATTCCTAACAGTACATAATAAGTTATCTGACTGCTTTTTCTGTGTGCTGAATTAGCTGCCGGTCATATATTATGACATGAATATTGATTTATTGATAATAATAATTATTTATTATTGTGTGTCCTACCATGCGTATTGCACGTACTCTCACCAACTTTATATTGAGGGAACACCTTCTAAACAAAAAGGCTTGGTATGTAAATGTAAATCTACAGTGGTTTGTTTAAAATCTAAAACAATACATAGTGACTTACATATTTAAATCAGGTAATCTGCTGGTAATCGTAAAATTAATGTTTACTTTTGAGGAATTTTTGATTTTACACAATTAATCACTTCTGCTTTGTTTAAAAAACAACTGAAGTGAAACGTCTGAAAGAGATATAAGGAATTGAGTTTTTACTTTTATTAAGCTTCTTTTCTGGACTTTTGCCCCCGGTTCCGACATTTTTTTAATTTTTTTCTCCTTTTTTTCATTTTTTTCTCCGAAAACCGTGTTTCCCTAATTTTTTTTCTTTATTTCATTTATAATACCCTTATTAGCTTTGCACAGTTTTTTTTTATTAATGTTTTTTCTTATTTGGTTTTATAATACTCTCATTAACTTTCCGAAAAATTTTTTGTTTTTTTTTATTAATAATTTTTTGTTATTTCGTTTTATAAAACTTTCATTAAGTTTCCGAAAATTTGTTTCTTTTTTTTTTCAATTTTTTGCCATATTTTCATATTTTTTTTAATTTCGTAAAGCATTTTTTGCTTTCCATTTTTGCCATCCCCGATCTAGAAGCTGAACTGACTAACTTTATCCTCGCTAAAGTTTCACTGCAATAAACTTATAATTTTTAAGAAAACTGAATTTTGAAAATGTTGCCTGTTTTTTTTTAAGTTTGAGCCTGTGCAATAGAAAAGGAGATGCATTTACCCAATGCTGCATCAGTTCCCCTTCCTTTGGAAATTAAAATTTGCCACTTTGAGTCCATTTTTATAATTCCCTCTACATTTGGGAACACAACAGGTTAACACCATGTCTTCAATTCACTCGACACTATTATACGGAATTATTTAAAATGTTCTCAAATAAGCGACTGAACTTAAACCAAAGCTTAAATATGCTTTAACTATGACAACACGTACCTAAAACCACCCTACAATCCTTAATCAATATTCAATAATGCTACAAATAAAAAGTGTTTCCGAAATAACGAGGTATTTTAATCAAGCCTCTAATGTTGGGGCCGGCTGTAGCCTAAAAAATATTTGTGGTTACCTAACATTTTTATATGTAGAGTCAAAAGGCTGTTAAAGTAAATAGGTAAATAGGCGTTATTATAAAACAAAAAAATTAAGGGCATGCTTGTTGAGTGAAGGCAGACACTATGTGAATATTAAAATTTCAGTAATTTTAAATAATACTAGATATTATCAGCTCTGAAATTATAATAGATATTTGTGGAGCTATAGTGTAGTGTAATAGGGTTAAGAGTCTATTTTCACGAACACAGAGCAATATCCTGGCCATTGACACAATAAATTGCCTGCTTTGTATAAATTGATTCACAAATTTAAACATTCGAAATACACCCTTTACAGCATTTAGTCTCGGTCCCAACGTGGGTGGCCATATTGGTTACTACCGTTCTTAGTTTCAGGGCCTTCTTGTCTAGAGGGTGTTGATTGAAGACACCCAGTGAATATTTTAGAGCTGGGTAGGAATCGATTTCTTATCGAGGATTCGAAACCAATCATTTTAAAGGATTCAGAATCGATTCCTTTTTAAAACCCACGAATCCTTTTTGACGAATTGTAACAACAAGGTTATAAAGAAGCGGTCAAATTTACATTTAGTTCACACACTTGTATTTTATCAATTTATTACGGAAAATGGGTTTTTTCGCTTCCATGTTCACTGAATTCGTTTTTCACATTTTGACTGAGTCATTTAAATGTAAGGAACAAAAATTAAAATAAATGTTTGTACATTTTTGGGACAAATTAAATTGTATAAACTTTGTAGGTATTTGTTAAAATATTAAAAACACGCAGTAGCCTAGTCGACAGTTTATAAGAAATTGTAGTTAACAGGACCGTATTAAGCAATTCATAAAATCAATAAAGATGACTTTAAGTGACAAAACATTGACATACAATTTTAACAAAATGCGTTTTGGTTCTAGAATAAAAAATGCATCGAAATCAACATGATGCCGGCAAAAAAAATTCGAATTTGCCACCATTTACGATTTTTGAGACTGCTATACGTAGATTAAAATTTGGGGCCCCTGTACATCCTATATATTATTATGATACATCTGAGGCTGCAAAATAATCGTTTTTAAACAAAGTGAAAAACTGAACGATAATTATTATTTTTTGGAAACATACATAATTATTGTTGGTGCCTCTTATTTTTGGTGTCATTATAATCTAGCTACATACCTGTGCCTTGGAGCAACTGGTTACCACTCCTAAAGCAACTGGCAGAGAAAAGGGCCGTCTGGGAGGCTTTGGAGACGGTGGAGTCTTGGTCACTCGGAGAAGTAACACCGATGAGCGATCGTCGGGCAGATCACTGGAAATTAAAAAAGAAAATTTATTAAGTAAAAAGTAGCGCAAAATCCAACCACCTTAGGAGTGACACGAATTAGGAGAAATGGCAGATAACCAAAAATTAACCCAAAAAAAAACACAAGCTATAAAACAATCTAAATATTGTCCTATACAAACTAGTTTCGATGTCAGATCAGTTCGGCTCGCCATAGATGTAACTCTACGGGATGGGCCCGTTAATCAACATAATCGCAACATTATGGGAGTTAAAAAAATTCATTTATCACAAAGGTACCTACGATTGGAGATTGTCACATACACACATAAATACCTCGAACAATTTAGAAAAAGCGCGAATGTATTACGATTTCTACAAACCGTGGGCAAACCGCGTTCCTTCATATTCAAATGCGAGTCGTTATGCCAATTTTGTACAAATCTTAGTCAACCATTCAAAATTAATGTGGCTGTAACGATTATAATTAAGAGATGTGGATTAATGATATGAAATCATTAGGAGATATTTGCGTTGCCGCGAAACAATGACTAGGTTTATCGAGTAGCAATAAAAACGTGTCCAAAAAATAAAGACGCTTAGAAAATTTGTACCAAAATGTTACTAAATCAGGGCTTCGTACAGGTTTCTTTCTTACATTAATGTACTTTCGTCAATGGATATACAATATGTCCACGGTTTGGGTTTGTAACCCAAACCGTGGAAAACTTTTTTTTTACTTATGTTGCCATTATTTATCCGATAAATACATTTTCAACTCAAATTATACGGCAGGTTTCGATATGCAAAATACTCAAAAACCTAGTCTTTTCGCAACATGAAATTTAAAAATTGTTTTAAAAATTTCTCAAGAAGCAGTTTTTTATAATAAATATTTTTTTGCGCAAAGTAAACATTTATTAATAAATAAAAACTTTTTGCAGCATGTAAATTCACATTTTCGAGATTCTCTGTTAGTATGTTATCAAAAGTTAAATCACAACATAGTTTTCATAGTTTCTCAAGAAGCAGATTCTCTATGAAGAACCACTGTTTGCGTAATTTTTCTTTTGAAATATGTCTCAAGAAGCAGAACTTTTTATAAAGAATACAATTTTGCGTAAAATTTATTTTTACCCGTCTATAACAATGTTTTCTATACAGAAAGTCGCTAAAAGACACCTTATAACTTCTAATCTAATCCTCTAAATATGACGAGAATTTTCTGTAGAATCCAACAATCGAATAATATCGAGTGTAGAAGTTCCACCCTTCTTATCTCCGATATTTTTAAAGATTACATAGTAAACGTAGGTAAACAGTAATGAAGTTTTCGTTACCATGGTTTTACATATAAAAAATAATATACCATATATAAAGCCATGGCAACGAACACTCGATTACTGGTATTTGTCTACGTTTACTCTGGGGGGGCGCCCGTTTTTCATGTAAATTATCTCGATTATAAAAATGGCTTTTGACATTCTTATAGATAAAATCCCAATATCACAGACGTCAAATAAAAAAAATACTATTTCATATAAGAAGTTAACCTAAAAATGCAATTTTTAGAAACTTTTTGAAAAATCAATATTTTTTAATCAGTTTAGAATAAATGTGGCAACCCATCTAAAAAGTATTTCGACAAGACGTTGCCAGGACCACATCAGAGTTGCGCGCGCATCACATTGTTGACAAACACCTGCGATTGTTTAATGTTTACATTATTTGTATATTTTTACATTTTCACTTCATGCAATGCCCTCCGCTCGCTCCGGGGCGCAATCAAACAAAACCAACCCAAATTTAAAAAAAGAAACAAGCATGGCCTTAAAAAAAATAAAAAAACATCGACGGGAATTGAACCCCGGCCGCCGTATCACAAGCACTGCATCTGACCACTACGCTACGAGATCATTTGAAAGCAATTCGGTGGACCATAAAGATATGGCGTTTGTCAACAATGTGATGCGCGCCGCGCGCAACTGTGAAACCCTGTGATGTGGTCAGGGTAACGTCTTGTGTATTTCTTTAAAATAACGGGTTAAGAGGGGGGGGGGGGGGGGGTGACTGCTATCTGGCATGCCCTGTAGAGGCAGTACTTTTTAAAGTAACAAAGTTAACACCAACCCAGAAAATACGATGATGAGACGGAAGATTTTGCCAAGATTCCAAAAAGTAAAGCGAAGCCAAGCCAAGCCACATGCGCCAAGCAAAGCCAAAAAGCCAAGCCAAGCAAAGTGTCGAGCGAATCCAAGCTTAATTTCCAAGGACAGTGCAAATTTTATTGCGATCTAATAGTGTTTTAATTTCCAGAAGTGATTACGCCAAGCCACAACAGAAGCGACGCCAAGCCAAGCCAAGCGAGCCAGACCATTACCTATAGGAGGTAATGACCAGACGCGGCCCCACAGAGCGGCGCTAAGCGGCCCGACAAAGCGCGTTTACAAACGTTTCTCAGGATTGTGCTGGTATATGCGTGTTACGCATAAGTGTATCGATCAGGTTATAGTCTATATTTGTGTATACTAATACTTTTTTCGTGTTTTTCAGCCTTTTATTTCAGGAGAGTGTGAAATCTATGCGCGTCAAGCATAGCGCTAAAAGCGCCTGGCAACATGACGTCAATCAAGAGACCAATTCAAACACCCAGGAAAGAAGAACAAGCCAGCAAGATGTCGCGACTTGGAGGAAGTAGCCACGCCAAAGAAGTTACCCACGTGCCGGTAGTCCCGACACAAAACCGATTCGGGAGTCCTTCTGGCCGAGGAGGTAGAGAAAATGGAGGAAACAATCAGTGCCCAAGGCAGTAGTGAAACCACCACCGATAATCATCACTTCAAAAATCAACTATGATCAGTGGCCGAAGACAGATCAAGGAGATAATAAAAGGAGAGTTCTACATGAAGGACGTGAAAGTATTTACAACAACCGCAAGCGATCACGGCCTCCTGACAGCCCACCTGGTGCTAGACAATTCCATAGAGTTTTACACCTTAAAACCAAGAGGAGAACGCATCAAGAAGGTGGTGTTCAAGGGGCCACCCGGCATGAACACTGAGGAACTAGCCAAGACCTCGAAGAACGAGCACGAGGCCATCATAGACTGCATACCAATCAAGTCTAGAAGAGGAGACCGCCATTCCTACCTGGTGACAGCCAAGAAGGAAGCGAACATAGGGGAGATCAAGAGCACCAAGCACGTGGAGAGCTCAATGATTCAAGACGCTCGGCTATTCCCAATCTTATAGATGCCAAAGATTCGGCCACGGCTCAACCATGTGCCGGCAAACGCCGAAATGTGTCAAGTGCGCCGGAAACCACCGGGCAAGCGAATGCATCAGAGGTAGAGGAGTCAACAAAAAAGCAGTCCCCCTCAAGTGCGCCAACTGTAAGGAGCACGCAGCAAACTTCAGAGGATGCAAGGCCCTAAACGCATACAAAGAAAGAACAGCACCAAGGACAGGAACACAGCCAAGGACAATAACCAGACCGAGCCTTATGCGGAGAATTCTAGACATATATACACAGTTCGACCGATGGTGAGAGAACATCGGGAGACGATTAGCACTTAACAGTGCGACATTCAGATTTCCTAACTGCAAACGAGTGACCTCGGTCAAGTTATTGTGCGAGGACCAGAGTGCCTTGCTAGGCGAAGTTAGAGGAATTCATCGAGACGAAGTAATTAGGCCCGAGTGAAGTTCAAGAACGGAGCGTTACTTAGGCAATAATCTTCAAGGACCAAACCAGGATAGCCAGTAGGATGGTGAAAACTGGGGAGCAGCAACAGGTAATAAGCGGTAAAACTTTGATTTTTTTCCAATTCAAATTTTTTAAAAGTAGAGGTAGATACTAATATCTTAAGGAGTAGTAGCGCTAGCCGTATGGCTAGCAGTAGCGAGATTAATAACTTTCCGGTCCTCTCTGCAAAAGAAGCGCTCAAGGCGGCGACCGGAAAGCAAAAGCTTTCTTCCAAGGAAGAAGATGATCTACAGGACAGCGACAGTGGCTCCGAAGGAAGAGCTTCAGGAAGCAGCCAAGCTGCAAGAAGATTGGCGAGAGCCAGAGCCAACACCGACAAGGCGAATACGGAACGGAACCTGATGGAGGCCACGCTCCATAAGGTACTGGCGGTGTATGGCAAAATGAAGGAGGAAAACGACACCCTCAAAGCGAGATTGGAGAAGCTAGAACAACTTTTTGAAACTCTGAAAGTTGC
This sequence comes from Pissodes strobi, assembly GCA_016904865.1. Taxonomy (NCBI): domain Eukaryota; kingdom Metazoa; phylum Arthropoda; class Insecta; order Coleoptera; family Curculionidae; genus Pissodes; species Pissodes strobi. Next base: position 12,182 of record JAEQML010060043.1, on the reverse strand, counting down.
AACGAAGACAGCTCCCCATGCAGCAGCCCCGCCGGCGGAAACAAGGAAGAGCCAGGCGAGGAGTCGCGACAGCTCCGAGGAGCGCGAAATCCAGCCGAAAAGGACGCACCAGGAGGAGCCAACGACGACAGAAGACAGGGAAGTAACGCCGGTCGAAGAGGAAAAGCGTCCCTCCTACGCCAACCTCGCTAAGAAACCGGCAGCGAAGAACTTAATCCCACCTGACACCATCGAAGAGAACGAGGATTGGAAACAGCTCCGTGAAGCAATGAAGATAAGGAACATCGAGTTCCACTACGCCAAGACCACGGGACAAAACACTCAAGTATATAGGAAGACACCCGAAGACTACCGTGCGCTAGGCTAGGCCGTTTCCTTCACGAGACGGACAGGCTCTTCTTCACGTACCAGCTTCCAGTAGCAAAGAAGATACACGTGGTGATCAGAGGATTGCCACTAAAAACAGACGAGAAGGACCTGCAGGAGGAACTTCAAGAAATGGACTACCAGGAGGTCGAAGTAGCCTAGAACGCAACAAAAAGAAGATGCACGCAGACAGGATGCTGGATCCCAGTGAAATGCGTGAGATGCAACTAACCCAACCTAACCCATAAAGCAGACAAAAGCACAGTCCCCAGGGAGGAGGGACTACGGAACGCCAAGTGCGCGAACTGCGGCAAGGACCACCCGTCCAACTACAAAAGCTGTGAAAAGTTCCCCAAGAAGACGTCCAGCAAGCGATGCCCCAAAAGCCGCCGAGGCTGGCGGGCACAAATCCGCCACTAGTAAGAACCCGCCGCTAAAACCGGCGGGTAAAAATCCGCCGCTCAGGCGGATAACCAAGCTCCGCCCTGGCCGCCGGAGAAAAACAACAAGGAGAAAGCGACCAAGCTATCGCCTGCAGCCCAAGGGGCCGGCGCTGGCGCCGATAAAGATCAGGTAATGGCGATGATTGTACCATTGATACAAAAAATGGTATAGGAAGCTTTCTCCGCGTTGTATGGACAGTGAACATATCGATCGCCTCACAATGATGTCGTGGAACATCTGTGGCCTCAGATGTCGCAGAATCGAAGTCCAAGAACTTCTGCAACAACATAATCCGGCGGTCCTGGCCTTGCAAGAGACCAGAATTAATCGATCGATTAACTTCACCCTACCCGGATATACCATCTATCGACACGATAGAGTTAACCCCATAGGAGGTGGGGTTGCTCTAGTAGTCAACAACGAGGTAGAACATACCAATCTAGGAATCGAAATGGACTCAGAGATTCAGGCGGTCTCCATAAAAGCATCCATGAGACGTGGACATATCAAGATAAATTCGGTTTATCTTTCGCCCCAAGATCTGCTTCATAAAGAGGACATAGAAGAGTTAACACGAGACCCAAGCCCCAAGATCATCATTGGGGACCTGAACTGCAAACACCAGTAGTGGAACAGTTCCAGGACTAACAGGAACGATCGAAGATTAAAATAGTATTGTGAAGACAGAGGTGTGAATGCTCTAGGACCGGATCAGCCCACATTCCTATCCAGGGTTGTGGGAAGGCCCGAAGTTCTGGACATAGCACTTCTTAAAAACGTGCGATTCGACACGAACATAGAGACCATAATAGAAGGGACATCAGACCACAACGTCAATCTAAGACTTGCAAGATCCAACCTGCGAAGAAGAAAGACGACCAACTGGCATAGATACCAGAACATGATTAAGGACAACACCCAAATTAGACGAATAAACAACGCTCAACAGCTAGACATCGAAGTTGAAAATCTGGAAAACAACATCATCCAGGCCCACAACTCTAGTACTGCTGTAGAAGATCTCTCGAACACTCGACGACATGATGATCACTCCGATGATATCAAGAACATGATCCGAGAGAACAGGAGACTTAGGCGAGTTTATGCAAGAACCGGCCGAGACAACGACAGAGTCACGCTGAACCAACACAGCGGCACTCTAAAAACGAGACTCAAGACGCATAGAGACGAATCTTGGCAACACAAGCTCAGGGAACTGACTTTATCAGCCTGACAGATGCAGAGGGCACTCCGCAACCCCAGGGACTCTTGTGAAGACAATTTACTTACCAAGTTTGACAGCCTGTAAAATCTACACAGCTAAAGATAGAGCAAAATGATTTGCACTTTGCTATCTTGGTTTTTCATAAGCTAGCGTTTGACACTAATTTTATGTTTAACCAGAGGTTAGGAAATTCCGGTTAAATTTAACCTCTGGTTAAATCTAAAATTAGTGTCAAACGATAGCTTATGAAAAACCAAGATAGGAAAGTGCAAACCATTTTGCTCTATCTTTGGCCGTTTGGATTTTACAGGCTGTCAAACTTGGTAAATGGACGATTTTCAACTGTCAATATTTCAAAAACAGTTGGAGATAGGTATAGGACATTATTCATCAAATATGTCTAGAATTCTCCGCAAGATCCAAATATGCAATAATATACAGGGTGTTCCGTTTAATATTTTACAGTTGGTTCTACTTTTTAGTAGAAGCGGCAACACTGCATTGTCGAAAATATTTTTGCAAGGTAGAGCATATCCGTTTATGTAAACGGCCAAATTTTCAGAATGATCCATTGAGTGGTTCTCCAGAAACGTCTAAGTTATCATCCACCGTGAGACACCCTGTATTTTTTTATGGTTTCTTCTACCCAAATCATCATCACCTCTACTACGTTTAAGGGTGGATGCTTTCGATGTTTGATCTTGATTTAAATATTTTATTCTGACCAAAGCCGTTTTTCTTACAAACCCTCTGATTAATTCAAGAGTTTATCGGGTAATGGCACTAAACAAAGTCTCAACACTACAGATCTAGTCTGTAAAGTGCTCTATCCGCACAAAAATGGTTTCTAAACCTAAATGATTATTTCCCAAAACTTAGTCCACTACACTCCTATACATATCTACACAAAATGTTTATTGAAAACTCGTAAAAACAGAAAATTAACCAAAAAATTCTTCTACATCCGATCGATTTCAACAACTGACGTCACGGCTTCCCCTTGCCGCCTGTCGCACCTAAGTTACCGGGTAACCTACCCTCTACCAACCTTGAAGCAAACCTACATTTTACTGCTTTGTGCAGTATAATTGAGGTTGTGTGCTGTCAAACCTTTCTGAATAGACTATAACATATTTTTAAATGAAAAAATACTGAATTTTACTTGTCTCCTGTGTCACCCGATGTATTATAGGGGTTTCCTTGGGCTATGATAAGCGTATGCATATTTCCACACGTGCTAACACTTTTTTTCTGCTTTAACACTTGTTTTTCTTAATTCATATTCCAGTAACTCAGATATCGAAATAGCTATACTTTAATTGCCTATACGATACTTTCCTTTGTCAGAATAGTTACATCCGACCGCATTACTCGATATAAACATACTCAATTCTATTTGCTAAACAGTGGTTTGTTGCTTTTAGTAATCGAAACAAGTTCAATCATAAAGTCAGACACACGAAAACACTCACGATTAGAAACCTTAGAAAGTGGACGTTTAGAGAGTTATTTTTAAAAATAACAGCGCTCGACACCGAAAACGTTAAAGCAGAAGCAAAATTTGAATGAACCTCTCGGAATTTTTTCCGCAAGGGTAGCTATTTTTAATCTTGGATATTTCTCGGGGACATTTCATCCCTTGTGCTTAAAGTTTTTAATCACTTCTCTGTTTGGATAGTTTAGAAAGGCAAAGAGAATTGTTTCATTTAAAAGATAGCAACCATTTTTATACTTTTTGAGTATACGTGATGGTGACTTTAAATCATTTGATCAGTTGCTAGGCTAAATTCGAAACCGTTTTGTTCGAAATCGTCACTTTCTTTTTCGGCTTTCAAATCTAATCTAATTAAATTGTCTAGTGTTTTGACAGTGTTTGGCATTTATAGCTACCAGCCTCTACTTGTAGCAACACAATGAAAACATAAATTAAATATACAGAACGAACGTAAAAAATTATGTTTTTCTTATTTTCGATGTGCATTTTACGTCAAATTTAAGAAAACAAATACATGTAGGAGATATGATATGATGTCAAGGAATTTTATTTTAAATGGGACATCCTATTTTTATTGGCTAAATCAATTCCGAGAATTGCTTAAATTAAATTGTTTTTCAAGGTATTACCTAAACTAAACAATAGGCACTATGCTACACGTAAATACGCTTTAAAGTTCTAATCACTGTCAGTATCTTTATCTTTCATTTCATAGCTTATTCTAAATTGAATTTAAAAAATATTGCACAGATAGTGTTTGCAGTATGGCCACATGTCCAAATTGGCCGACTTAAGTTTATTTAATCTTGAACGACTCCGGAAACTTATAATAAATATTATCAGAGACAACTGACCGAATACTAGACAAAGCAATTGCAAAAACTAACAATAATTAATAAGATAACATACCTGGCTAAATATTTGAAATGGGGAATGTCATTGATATTAAAAGGCATTTTAGCTTATTATTATTTTTTTTCATTAGGTATAATGACTCATCAAGCAGGCACATATTATTATGTATTCTGACCTTTTAATCCATTTGGAAATTAGTTTGTTCAAACGTCGTTTTTTACCCATTTTCGGGCGCTGGACCAAAAAAAAAAGCACGCAGATTCGCACACAAAAACTATCCAAAATCGCAAAAGCACTTTTCAAACTCAAATGACGACTTCGACGTGTTCTGGGAATAGAATAAACTGAGACTGAAAGCGCCAGACGGACATCGACAGAGTCGAGGAATTCCCTTACTCCAGGTTATTTTTAGGCTTCCTATAGGCAACGCGTTCTAGAGCGGGAGCAGAGGCCAAAATCCGAATATTTTAAATAGATAAATGATGACACAGTGAAATGAAAACTGCAAAGCGATTGTACAATAATTAGGAAATATAAAAAGTTGCGATTTAAGTAGGTTTATTAACAAAGAGCTTCGGAGATCCAAAAGAAGGTCCTTTTGTAAAGGGATAGATGGATTAGCACCATCCATTCGCCTACGAAAAGTGCTATCCAAGGAGCACTCAAACGAAATCGGCGTACTAAAGAATAGAGCCCAAGACACCTATGCTGAGACACCTGAAGAAAGTCTAAGGATTCTTCTAGAAACACACTTTCCCTGGTCAAGCAGAATAGCCAAAGAGCTGGCACAAGGAGACGAGTCCATTGAAACCGCTCAGCGGCATACACAAAGGGTAAAAGGTCTAGCCAACAAAATCTTTATAAAAAACACAATCAGATGGGCGATACATACATAGCTCTAAACCTTTTAAATCCCCGGAAATAGATGGAATATTTCCAGCCTTGTTACAACAAAGCTGGAAAGATTCAATCAATCTTCACAGCCAGCTTTGCATTGGGCCACATCTCCAAAACATGGAGGAAAGTTAAGGTAGCGTTCATACCAAAGACAGGGCGAAGATCAGTAAGATCACAAGAGGAACCAAAGTCTTACCGGCCCATTAGCTTAACCTCCTTCATTCTTAAAACGATGGAAAAGATTATCGATAGGCACGTCAGAAGCAAGTTCCTTTCTAATGCTCCACTGCATGCAAAACAATTCGCACACCAACTATCGAAATCTACCACCCATGCTCTTCAAAATCTCGTCCGCGATATTGAGAAGACACTGGCTGAAAAAGAAGTGGCGCTTTGTGCTTTTCTAGACATAGAGAGTGCATTCGATAACACCTCACATGAATCCATTCAGCACCCCACAACCTGCACAGGAGTGGAACCAACCACTACAAAATGGATAAAATCCATGCTAACCAGCCGTGAAGTCACCGCGACCATTGGAGAAACAGCCGTCACAGTCAAAGTAATAAAGGGATGGATGTCCCCAAGAAGAGATCCTATCGCCCATGCTTTGGTCTCTGGTTGTTGACGATCGGCTGGTAAACTCACTGCAGCAGGCTTTGCAGTCCAAGGTTACGCAGGTGACCTAGTTATAATCATAAGAGTCAAGCATGATAACGTTCTCTCAGAACGTATGCAAAGTGCACTCAACTTTGTCAGCACATGGTGTACACAGGAAAGACTAAATGTGAACCCAAGCAAAACCGTAGTGATCCCATTCACAAAAAGAAGGAAGCTGAACCTTAAAGCAGCCACTTTGGGAGGGACAACGGTAGAGCTTTCAAAAGAGGTTAATGATCTTGGCATCGGTCTTGACCAGAAACTAACCTGGAACCCACACCTAGAAAGAACTATCAAAAAAGCAACGGCAGCACTTTGGGCCTGTCGACGACTCTTTGGTAAAACATGGGGCTTAAAACATCTGGTGGTCCTATAACACTGTTGCAAAGCCTATTATAACCTGCTTAGCATGGTGGGTAAAAACAAAGGAAATAACAGCATAGCGAAAGCTAACAAGAGTGCAAAGGCTCGCCTGTCTGGGTATAACAGGGGCTATGAAAACGTGCCCTACGGCAGCTCTGGAAACCCTAATTGACCTCCCTCCGCTGCACATATGCATAGAAAAGGAAGCCTGGACCAGTGCGTATAGTCACTTAGACACAAACACTGATGTCAGCAAACCTGACTGGTCGCCTTAAAATTCTGAAGGATATCCAGATAGAGGCAAACACCAAACCAACCGATACAATGGAAACAAAACTTCATTTTGATCGCTTCTCTGAATTGGTAATTGAAGACCGCAATACTACAAGGGAAAGACTAAAACAACTAGAGAGGGGATCACTTGTCTGGTACACAGATGGATCAAATATGAAAGAACGAGTAGGATCCGGAGTTTATAGTTTTAATATAGCCATCTCTAAATGTGTCAAAAAGGCCCAAGAGGTGCAAAGATCTGTATCCTATCACATAGTCAAGCAGCCTTAAAAGCGCTAGCATCTATCTAGCAGAATCAACTCCCGGCTAGTGTGGGATTGTCGGTTGACTGCAGATCAACTGCCAAAAAAAAGAGACTCACCCTAATGTGGGTACCAGAACACACAAGAGTGTGAAAGGCAATGAAGCCGCTGACCAGCTCGCACGAAATGGTGCACAGACTGCTTTTTGCGGACCTGAACCATTCTGTGGCATCACTAGAGGACACGTAATGAATCAACTCAGAAATTGGGGGAAATATGCGGAAAGAGACACATTGGGCCAATGTACCTGGGCAGAGACAGGCCAAAAGACTCATTTCTCACTCGTCTAACTACATAAAAAAGCTTCTCAAGCCAGAAAAAAAAATTAGATAAAACTGGTCGTAGACATTCTCATTGAACATGGCCCCTGGAGATACCACCTCAAGAAAATGGGGAAAATCACTGACGAACAGCAAATTCTGCCAAAACTATGACTAAAACGTCACTGACTGGCCAAAGGTAGAGGCATCTCGAAAATGCCCTTGTGGCACCGGGAGATCTACAAAAGCTCAACCGTCGAAATATTCTGATGAGGTTCTCGAAAGAGATAGGAATTTTCGTGTAAAATAGAAGGGTATACACAAAACATCAATAGTTGTCTATGTTGGAAATATCCGCCCCAGTCCTCCCGCCTGACGAGTCCTGGGTATTTCTGACAAATAGATGTTTTTATGGCCCAGCAAATAGCTTTCAGCGAGCCTCGTGGCTCAGTGGTTACAATGCTGCGTCTTTGATATGGCCGCCCGGGTTCGATTTCAGTGACAAGACGTGTTTTTTTGGCATGCCTGGGGTTTAGTTTTGGTTATTTTTTGTTGGGTGCGCCCCCGTAGCGAGCGAAGCGAGCGGAGCGCCATGTGTGAAGGGACAAAAATACAAATGTAAACAGGACTCGTCAGGCAGGAGGACTCGGGCCTATATTTCCAAAAAGAAGATCTGCCAAAAATATCAGGCTGTATTAGATCATTGTTTATACAGTAAAGACAATGAATAGACTGTTTTAGGTCAGATGCGCCATTGTACACATCTCTACTCTGACAGCGTAGGCCAATTATTGCAAGTGACGCCTAGAACCAAAACAACACAGACCACCAACCTTTAGCCTGTTAGCCGATGCCAGACACTTAACCTAGAAGAGACGAGGCAAATACACTAGTAAAAAACGAAATACCAGACCTATTGACTTGTTTTTTCGATGCTGTCACCATAATCCCATACTTTTTTCATACCAAATTATAACACTAAATAGCTATTTTCCCCGTTTTTGATCCATTAAAAACAGTTCTGAAGGTCCTACATGCCAATCTGACAATGCCGCTTCCCTTGGCTACGCCTTGCTTTACGCGCGTAGTAAAGTAGTGCACCAATAGAATGAGAGCATTGAAGGTCGACGACACCAAAGACAGTAAATGAAACACAGTAGACAGTGGCGGGGACCATATATTATCAGGCATTTAATAAATGTCTACCTATATTATATACTTAATACGGGTACTTCCGGTGTTTAAAATAAATAATATATATATTTTTTAGCAAATCTGATGTTTATTAAATGTATAAAATAGCTTAATAAAACTTACTGAATATACTAGATTAGCAAATCTAAATGAACCATTTACAGACAATTTGATTTATCTGCCTTAAATAAACTCATGTTCTAAAATGACTAAAAAATACTCTAGATTTAATACTTCTTTCTATATAAACCAGTTTATTTAGCAGGGTTTTGTCAGTGTAGTAGTATGACCATTCTTTATCATATTATCATGCTCGGCTCTTAATAGCCGTTAAAAGGAAGTTGAATATACTATTTTCTCTACGACTATTAACCCTGAGTTGTATTAACCCCATATACAGACATTTTAAGGTTAAAGGTCTTGCTTTTTGCTACGAGCGGTTATTTGCTTGCAGAAAATGAAATAAGTATTGTCCACATGCTTCTTTTAAAATTTTGTTTCCAGCTCATGCGGAAAGTGAGTTTTCCGCACTAGACTACATGCCTGAACTTCGCTATGTGGAAGGGTACCTATCACTTTCGACATTCATTAGCAAAATAACTATTTTGTGTTAACTAACCTTCAGAACTCATATCTAGCAACCGCCGACTTTGATAATCCCACACACTATAAATAAAACATATATACATTTATTTTAAATAATACACGCGAAATAAATACCATCATTTAAAATTAAACGTATTTACTTTATTAACATTATTATTATGATGAACTCACAATTTCAAACTCTACGCCTATGGACTGTCTTTGCTTGCGCACAGGCGGGCAACACTACGTTTAGTAGTGGGGGACGAATCTTGTTCACGGCGAGGATTTGGCAAGGATAAAATTTGTTCGTGATTCATAAAAATATAAGGAGGCGGGGCAAGCGTTTTGTTGATGTTGGATGCAAGTTTTCGGATTGTTAGAAATGAGTTATCGGGTCTCTTTAGGTTAAATGTCTTTGGCCTATGCCGATATGACGTGACGGCCGCGGGGATACCCACAACCGTGTAGTTGCTTTATGATTTACGACCTTTCGTTATTATTAAATAGATATTGCATTTACGGTGGCCCCTATATGTATTGTGATAAATAAGTATTTGCAAAACACTTTTGCATATATATTTTTTTAATTTTGGGTTTGTCAACAAGTCGGTATACCTAATCTCTGAAATCTGCAATAAAAAAAAGTATTTTTTATATTTTATTACCTAAAACATGACATTTAGTATTATTAAAAATTGAAATCGAGTCAAACAATAATATAACTCTATTTATGCCATATCAGACATCACTAAAAAATAAAAGAAAATTATGTAATGACAAGATTTAAAACAATAGTCCAAATTACTATAAAAGTACAGCTTTTTGTTTAATTTAATCGGAAAAAAAAAATGTTTTATAAACGATGTTTGCAATAATTTTTTTTCTTATTACTTCTTCTACAGACATAATTATATGGAAATATACGATGCCTAAAATATATATATAGAGATTTAATTGGTGAATGGTGATCTATGGTTGAGTAAATAAAAGGATAATAATTAAAGTTATTTTTTAAAAGGACAAACACCAAAGTTATTTAATAAAGAAACACACAGACAAAGTAAACAAACGTTTATTTAATAAAGACAAAACATAATACAGATACATGTTTATTTTAACGCATAAGAAATAAAACAGGTAAATTGCAATCTAAAATTGTATCTAAAAAATACAGCGTGGCAATATGAAAAGGAAACACACCATGAGTTTATTAAAAAAAAAATCGCTTGGACCCGTCGATTTTCGATTTTAGGGGAACACTAAATTATCATTAAATCACGTTCACACCTGCAGCCCTCTAGGCGGGTGTGGCACCACCCCTTAAATCTTAAATGGAAAGGGGGGTCGAGTGGTGATACATCAATCTTTTATCCAGCATGACTACAACTGCCAAGTTTTAAGTCTCTGCTTTTATCCCCATGCCAAGTTTTAAGTCTTTGCTTTTATCCCCATTGACATGACAAGTTGGGAAAATCTTGGAAAAGTTTTAGTTTTTAATTAATAGTTAATTAATCAAAAGAAGTAGCGACTTTAAACTTCGCAGATTATTGAGGGTCAAAAGATCTTCAAAATGAGGTACTACTCGAGATCCATTTGGAGGGGGTGAGTTTCACCGCACCAAAAGGATGGAGCGATGTCTCATTTTTAAGACCGTCTGACCCTCATTATAACCCCGACATTTGAAGATTAATGAATTATTAATTAAAAACTAAAACTTTTTCCAAGATTATCACAAGCTGTCATATCAATGGGGATCAAAGTAGAGACTTAAAACTTGGCAGTTGCGATCATGCTGGCCAAAAGACCTTTGAAATGCGGTAGCACTCGACGACCCCCCTTCCATTGAAGATTTTAGAGGTGGTGCCACCCCCGCCTAGGGGGCTGCAGGTATGAACGTGATTTTATGTTAATTTGTGTCCCCCTAAAAGCAAAAATGAACGGGTCCGAGCGATTTTTTGAAGTGAAACTTCTTTAGCGAGGGTAGTAAGTCAGAAAAAATTAAAAAAAAAAAAAAACAAATGAAACGGAAACCAAAGTGAAAAACCACTTTAATTAGGCATGTTTCAGTATAGCTACAGGGCTGAACTTCTACGAGGTCGAGAATGCCAAAAATGGAAAGAAAAAAAAATGCTCTATGAAAAAAGGCAAAAAAAATGTGTCGAGCTTCACGGGGTCATCAGTGGGGTGGGAATTATACCCCCACTCCTCCGGATACCCAAAAACTTTCGGGCAATTGGGGAAAAATTGAAAAAAAAAAACGTAAAAAAAAGTTCGGAAAGTTAATAAAATATTATAAAACGAAACCAGAAAAAATAATTAATCAAAAAAAGCAAAAAAAGTGTCGAGCTTCACGGGGTCGTCAGTGGGGGAGAGTTAGATCCCCTCGGATACCAAGATTTTTCGAAAAAATGGGAAAAAATTGAAAAAAAAAACGTAAAAAATTGTTCGGAAAGTTTATAAAAGTATTATAAAACCAAATAAGAAAAAAATTATAAAAAAGCTAAAAAAAATAAAAACTCGATTTCTAATATCTCTCTCAGAAGTTTCACTTCAGTTGTGTGCTTATAAAGGTGAGGCACCTAATTTTTTGTATTTTAATAGCTCAGGATGCCCAAAATCGGCGCTGTTTCCTTTTCATATTGCCACCTTGCATATATAGATATTTATTGAAATACATACCTACATATACAGTGTGTGGAAAAATCCCGAACAGCAGCAACAACGTTAACTTCGTTCAAAATGACAATTTTATCAAAATGTACTTACAGTCTTTAGGTAAATAGGTATACATTGTGCAATACGTTATGTTTTAGATATAACGTGACCATTCGTCCCGATTTAGGCGGGAAGTCCCGATTTTAAACCACTAGTCCCGCATTACATGTGTCCTGATTTTGTCCCGCTTTTGTTCGACTTTAAAAAATGGTCGATAATTATTAATAAATAATAAGTTTTTTATGGTGGCGTGGCAACACTTTATTAAATATTAAATATTATGTGGCAACGTTGTATTTATATTTGTCACCTCAAATATACTTTTTGCCCCCTAGCCCCTAGCCCTTTTCTTAGCCTTTTTAAATCATTTTAATATTATATATTTTCTTTCATGATATAACAAAAAAAACGCTTAAAGAATGTTTGGAATGATTAAATTTTTTCTTTCATGGGTTAATGAAAGTCATTTATTTGTCATTTAAGTCATAATGTCAATATAATGTGATCGTCATCATTGTCATTGA
>MU192698.1:0-24185 GCA_016904865.1 Pissodes strobi | reverse complement strand
TCCTCTCACCAGTTTGACGTTCCTGCCAGCCAATACAATGCAGCCCCAGTGTTTATCTAAATTCAAACTTAAACCTCTGCTGATAAAAAAAATGTGAATTAATGCTTTTTTAAATCTTCGCTGAATTTAAGAAAGTCAGAGATTTCAGGACATAAGCTCCGAATTTAGACTTAAAGCCTAAATTCAGTATTTAACCCTGTGTAGATTAATTCAGATTGTTACGTCATAATTGAGATTGCGACTAACTATAAGTATTGGTCTTAAAAACTGAATTCAGGGTTAATAATTACTTATTTGACAAATCCCTACTTATAGGTGTCAGCTTATTGTATTTGTATATATACATCTTAGTCTTTGATAGTTTGTAAACTCGATCATATATGTCTTTACCTTTCATATTTTCATATGTTTACCGTTTCGACTTTTTTGCATTTGGTAATTTATTATTTTTGTATTTTCGACATTTACACAATTAAATTGTCTGTTAATTTTGAAAATATATGAGTTTACGTGAAAGGGAATTACCTGGACTTACCTGGGAAATATGCATAGGCATCGCCACATGATCCCTTTGGTGTATCAATAGTTAAACTAGCTAATACTGTAGCTGGAGTCAGCACATTTTCGGGAAGATTAAATCTATGGATGATCTGATCATTTTGGAGGTTGATTATTATAAGCTGATGGGGTTTTATTCTGGTCGTGTTACCTATAAAATAAAAAGTATAATATTAATGCATCTTTGTGTATAATTACATTATCAATTTTGAATCGCTCAAGTTATTTTGCATAGTTTAGAAATTATTTTGACGCCCACATACCCCGTTATTATTATTATTATTATTATTATTATTATTATTATCATTTTCCTTCTAAATATTGTTGACCTGTCGACAAACAAGAGAAATTATAAATGCGTACCTTGATCGCGTTAAATATCAATTAAAATACTTGTGTAGGCTATTTAATGCCAATTAGGAGGCCATTTCGACATACTGAAATATGCACATTCTTAGATATTGTACGTTTATGTCAGGTGAGTGAATTTAGTACAATGTCAGTGCCAAGAACTTGCTAAACTATTTCCTGTTACTTCTGTTATTGAGGTCATTCGTTAAGTGTAAATAAGTCTGCAGATCTCGTATTAACTTTTAAACATCTTAATTTCCATTGGTATGTTGATCTAAATTTACCATCTGAACCTGGTAGACTACCTTCTTAGTGGAGACGAGTGTTCAAATTTACCCTGTATTTTGCTTGGTTATCATAAAGTACAGGATTCGTCTGATAAGCATTTATTAGATGCATCTCATAAACCATAGGAAATACAAAAGAGGTTAAATACGTAAAAATATTGCATTAAACAATTCGAAATTGACCTTTAATGACACTATTCGTGCTATACCAACGTAAAAAATGAGGGCACCATTAATTTCAAAAACGTAATGTTCCATATCCTTACCTATTGTCTCTACAACTCCAGTATCAACAAACCACATCCGGTCGCACACGTCAATCGCCAACCTATACACTGACACGAAGTTATCTCCAGTTCCGCTGGTATCCGGAAACAGGTTGATATCCCAGCTTGGATAGGGTATTAGAGGTACATTGTGTCTTTCGACATTTTTGAGTGGTACGTAATTGAGGGTAGACGGTACCCCTAGTCTTCTTCTGGGAATCGTGATAAACAACTTGTCTTGCCAAACGTTGGCACCCATGGGGATGTTGTTCACTAGAAACGATAATTTGCATTTATTATTTGGACTGCGTTCGGTAATTATTGCGATAGTATGCCTTTATTTTCGAACGCTCGGATCAATTGCTGATCAGGCGTGTAGGCGCTGCTAAGCGAAATTAAGAGTATCTTGGGGTTTGGAACCTTCGGCAAAATGCACTAAAACAGAGTTTTATCCACAATACCGAAACAGAATTTTTGCACTCGATGCGCGTTTCGCTAACCATGTTAGCATCATCAGGAGATGATTAAAACTAACTATGCTAACCATGCTAGCATCATCTCCTGATGGTTAGCGAAACGCACGTCGAGTGCAAAAATTCTGTTTCGGTATTGTGGATAAAACTCTGTTTTAGCGAAATTAAGAGAGCAACAATTGGAACGTTAAGAGTAAAATCAATCAACCATCGTCAATTTTATCCCGGTGAGTAACACGTGGAGTATAATAAACCACAGCACCTGAAAACACACACCAAGCTTTCCAAAAATTATCTTCGCGCCTGCGCTGGTTAATAGCTTTTAATTGGATATTCATCATTGCGCCATCGCACAAATGGCAGTCACTTGTCTGACTTGTCGAATCTCAACGAGAGAGCATCCAAAGTGGACTGGGGTGTGTCGTACCTCTGGTGCAGTTCTTAAAATTTATTTTCGCAAATACATTTTTAACTTGGCCTATTGAGCAAGGCAAGAGCATTTTTTGCAGTAAATTACTTAGCAGTGTTTTTCATTCATAGCTATTTAGCAAGATGTGTGATCGGCAAAAAGAGCGAGATCGTCTCTTGAACCTTTGGGACGAATCTGAAGCCATCCAACCTTTTGTTGAAGAGGAAAATTCAGAGGAAGAGGTGAAAATCGACCATCTTAGCACCAATAGCGACTAGCGTGATCAAGAGCAAGAAGCAGAGGTTGAAGGAAGGAGAGAGGTAAAACAAGAACAATATCAAGAAATCGAAGAGCTCGCGAAGCAGTAAATGGAAAACTTATTTCTTGTGGGAAAAATGGTTCAAAAAGGGGATTGTTAGGTCTTGAGCTGATAACACTACAATCAACTTGCCAAATGTTTAGACTTATGGAAAGAGCTTTTTATAGACGAAGAAATCACGGCTGATACTGGTAGAAATACGAACCATGGAAAAATTTCCATATTATAGAGAAACAACAATTATTGTAGAAAATGTTAGCCTTCTTTATTGAGCTGGTCTTTAAGAATAAACACAGAAATTTTCACAAAATTTGGAACATTGACGACACCGGAATGGGCATATTTAGATGTACCATGAACCAAAGAAGATTAAGTTTTTGGTTTTTTCCTTACGCTTTGATAATAAAGGCAACCGTCAAGAAAGATTGAGAACTGACAAATTTACGGAAATCGGTAATGTGGCTTATTTATCGGCAGGATATTTGACAATTGATGAAAAATTAGGATCGTTTCGTGGTCGTTGTTTGGATTATATATAATATATAGCAGATAAGCCGGCGAAATACGGCATTAAAGTTTAAGCATTAGTAGATGCCTCCACTTACTACTTCGTAAATTTGTAGGTCTGCGTGGATCAACAGCCCGAAAGGTCCATTTAGCTGTAGGAACAGTCCAAACGAGATCGTCGATCGATTGCTAGCGCCAGTATCAGGTACTATGAAAAACATTACACGCGACAAGTAACAACTGGTACACAATCAATGATTTTTTCAAATTACAAAAACACAAGCTATTTGAAAAAGTAAGATATATTCACTAACTGGCAACACACGCACCATCAAGAAAACCAAAATAACCAAGAATTGCCACAAGAAGGGAATAGTTAAGCCTATCAAACGCCTTCGAGTAATCCAACAAGATCCATATTACAAGCTCTTTCCGCTCCGACGCCCTAAAAATGACGTCGGTGACCATCAACAGAGTGATGCAGCTGAATCCTTCTCAAAATTCGGACTGGAAACTTGGCAGAATAGAACATCGACCAACATACTCCCTCATCTGGTTGTTTATTTAGTATCTTTTCGATTACCTTCAACATCTCCGGTAATACACTCATAGGGCGCTGATTTTTTAAATACTTGAATTTTGTAACATTTTTGTAGAACATTTTTTATGTATTTAAAAAAAAAAATACTTTAAATTTTTTGTGACTGATTCTATAAAAATAGCTAAAAATATTATACCGAATAAGATAAGAAGCCCGAAATATGAAGAGAAATTAGTAAAACTCATTTATGAAATTGATTAGCAAAACTCATGAGGTTTCGATTATTTTTTTTTTCTACCAAAATATTGAATATTTTGCTGATACATTTAATTCATTTGCTCGATTACTTTTTTTTTGTTATCATAATATTAGTTTTGCTGCTCGATTACTTTTTTTTGCTACCAAAATATTAATTTTGCTGATCTAATTTTGCTATTCGATTATTTATTTTGCTGCCGAAATATTGAATATTTTTTGCTGAATAATCAGGTTTTTTTAAGAAAACTTTTAAAATTGCCATAACCAGATCAGCAAAAGTAGCGGATGTACTTTTCCGGCACGATTATCTTTTTTGCCAACAAAATATCTATATTTTACTTACTGTTTCATTAAATAACAGCTAATTTTAATACTTGCAACATGAAAATTAATTTTAATCAGATGGAACTAAATCACTGCAAAATATTTCAACATCTTTCGAAACAAGACATTTTTAAGCGTAAATAAAAATAAATAAATAAATGATGTCTTTATGCACATACATTTTCCCAAAAGGCGAAGATTAGCTTAAGCTATCTCTAACTCTTAACCTTACGAAACAAAACAAAAAAGAGATAAAAAAAATAGAAAAATCCAAGTATAAACAATAAATGAAAACAAAAATTCAGTAAATAATACATATGTTAATGAACAGTGAAAAAAGAAAAAGAAGAGAAAGAAAGGAAATTATTGCAGCAATTGTTCCCCTAAAAACAGAGTCTTATAACTATTCTTAAATTGAAACATTGAAGTTGAGAAGTTAGGCCTAAATCTATTATAAATTGCTACATCATTATATGTGTAACAGCGTGAGAAAAGAGCTGTGGCATGGTGCGGCATAGTCAAGGTTATGTGCCTTATACTCCTATCATGTACCCTATTTCTTGGAATTAACTTTTCTAACAAATATTTTGGTGCCTGATTTTTAAATAGGCGATACATAAATATTAAGAAATTAAATTTAAACAGGAAAGACATTTTTAGCCATTGAAATCGGTAAATGTGTATGGAAACATGATCGAGTTTTCTTACATTACAGACAAAACGACATCATGCATTTTGTGCACGCTGTAGTCTCTGTCAGTGGCGGATTCAGTGGAGGGGCGGTGGGGGCGATCGCCCCCCCTTTATTATGTGAAGCGAGGAAAGGAAAAAGCTTATTATTCTAATTTAATATTGTTGAAGAGAAACTTTTACTAAATATTTTGTTAAGGCGAATATCAGATTTGAAAAAAATACTGGCTGCAAGAGTTTGTTGACAAAAAAATTTATCTGACAATGTATTAGACACATTAAAATATTGCGACGATATATGTATTACCAAATGTGAAAGGCCGGTTTTGCCGTTTTTTCCTCAGAAACACATAAATTGAGTGTTTTTACCTAATTTTTAGACGTTTTTTATTTGCGGAAACCTAACAGTAATCAACTGTCTTGCGGGACAATGGAGTGAATAGCGGTGCGGGGTAGGGTAAAAAAGTGTATAAAAATAGAAAATATTGAATTTGCAAAGACGAATTTTGTTAAAAATATGTGTTACTTTTATAAATATTCCAGTGACGTAACAAGGTTAAGGAAAAAAGCTCCACTGCTCCATTGCAGTTGAAATTGTTGTTATCATTCTACTAGTAGGTAATTCACTTCGCGCATGGCCCTCCGCTCGCTTCGCTCGCTCGCTCCGGAGGCGCAACCAAACAGAACTAACCCAAATTAACCCAAGGCATGCCCAAAATGAATAAAAAAAAACTTAATTGGGACTGTCACAAATTTTTGTCTTTTGCACACCTGAAACCCTATTTTATTTTTTTGACAGAAAAGCACGAGTTTTCACAAAGCAAAATGTCCTGTACTGCACTTCTATAGGTCAGTTGCATGCTTAGGTAACATCAAAATTCAAAAACTAATCTGACACGTCTTCTAAAAAATGACCGAGACATCTCTCAATTAAGACTTTCTGCCTTAGTATTACTCAATATCCATAAGGATATTGAAGTAGATGAAGAAAAAATAATAGATAAATTTGCAAGTAGACAAACAGAAAATTAGATTTTGTTTTATAGGATCCTGTTCATTTTATTACCTACCTACTATAGTTTTTTTTTGCTTAAAAGTGATTGTGTGTTTTCGTTTTAATAAAGTTTTTGTTATTTTATGTTACGGTTTAATTATTTCTATAGGTACATACCTACATAATGATAGCATTCTGAGAATTAATTTTATTTTTTATATTTAAATCCGTTTTTTTTTTGTTCAATAAAATTGCTTATAACGTATGTTTTGCAGTATCTATATGTTGCAGATTATTAAGGCGTTTGATTTCAAGCTTATTTCAATTGTTTTTTAAAGCTACCTAATACCCATACGTATAGGGTATAGGTGTATATAAAAAAAAAACCAACCGCCCTCCCCTTTTTCATGTCCTGGATTGACTGTTGTGTTATTGAATCAAGACAAGGATAATAGACGATTAAACAGTAATTAAAAATAGATAACACCAAAGATTCCGAGAGCCTTTTTTTTGTTTTAAAATTCAAAATATATTTGTTGGCATAAAGCAGACGCATACGTAAATAATACTTTTGCAAGACAGCTCCTACATGTTCTTGAAATCTTAAAAGTGAATCAACAGTTAACCCCAGAACCCTGATGCTATTATTAAAAGCAATTTAATCATTGTCAATTTCAATTTAATTATTATCATTTATAATAGTAGCCCGACGATTTTTACTAGCAAAAAGTAATACTTTAGTTTTATTTGTATTAATATTGAGATTGTGTTCCTTAGAATACTGCAAAATTGATCTTAAATCGCTGTTTACACTGTCAAAAGCCAGCTTTATCATCGGGATCAGAATAATGAACTATCTGAGTGTCGTCAGCGTACTGGTATACCTCAGAACTCTCCACAGCAAGAGGAAGATCAGAAGTATACAACAAAAATAAGAGAGGTTCCAGAATGGATCCTTGTGGAACTCCGGCAATTATGCGTTTTGGATCTGAAATACTATCATTAACACGTACTCGTTGAGTACGGTTCCAGAGATAAGACTGAGAAGGAATTTCCAAGTGGAATTTCCATCAAGGGAAGAGTGGCTGCCAGGCCAGGTACGTACGCCGAGCGGCGCACACGCATGGTACACTGACGGCTCATGGATGGCTAATACACAGTCATCCGGAGCCGGTGTATACCTAGACAACACTAAATCAGGAGAAAGCACTTCGCTGGGGAGATATGCCACTGTTTTCCAGGCGGAGGTGTTTGCTATTTTGGAAGTAGCAACCAAGGCGGAAGTAACAGAAGGTGTAGAGAGTATATATATTTACTCGGACAGTCAAGCCGCTCTCAGGGCGATCCAAAGACCCAGGGCAAGCTGTAAGCTAGTTCAGGAATGTAGAGACGCCCTAGACAGATTGACTGTGCGCAAGGAAGTAAGACTCAGATGGGTTCCAGGGCACAGTGGCATCGAGGGCAACGAATTGGCAAGACAAGGCTCAAGTAAAAGGCAAATCTCTCAGGAACTAAATAACTGGGCCTGGAACAAGACAAAGCACAATTGGAGAGGAAAAGAAGGATGCAGACAAGCCAAGGAAATGATTCTAAATCCTGACGGATCCAGAGCAAGGCGACTGCTAAAAAAGAGCCGAGAGGACATCAGGAACTTGGTAGGTATTCTGACTGGGCATGGAAGCCTAAACAGACATCTGCACCTTATCGGCGTGAGGGACAGCCCACTCTGCCTGAACTGCGGGACAGGGGAGGAGTCCTCATACCACTATATAGGAATTTGTGATAGGTGGAGTCGCCTAAGGAGGAAGATACTGGGAGCACCAACACTTGCTCGGGAAGATCTAAAGGATCTGGACTGGGAGGACGTCCTCACCTTTATCAAGGTGACGGGCCGTTTCAGTGCGGGCCGGGTGTTGGAAGTAGCCAGGTAGGGGAGGGCGGATCGGGGATGGTGAAAAGGGACTTATAGGCCTACTTACCGGGCTTCGGCCCCCCCACCCTTACTACTACTACTACGACGGTTCCAGAGATAGGTATGACTTGAAAAAGGAAAGGACAATTTCGTTACAACCATAAAACTTTAATTTCGCTATCAACAACTCGTGATCAATGACATCGAAAGCCTTAGAATAATCTAAGGCAACCATAATCGCAGCAAGATTTTTATCAAGAACTCTTATTATGTTGTCCATGATGTTCAGAAGGGCAGTCGCTGTACTGTGCCCTTGTCTAAAAGCGTAATGTCTTGTTCTAGGAAAACATAATTTTATATGTTAAGAGCTATATTATAGTTAATGTTAAGTGGTTACATATACCATAGCAGACAAAAAGTAGGCACTACATACTACATGGAATAAATGCAATTACGTATTTAATTTTAAACAGCCCCTGAAAGATCATATTTCACAGTTCCTATTTTATAGAAGAGCGCCTTCTAAGTACACTTGTAAATTGGGATTTTCTCAAGCTGGTTTAAACAGAAATTACGGTGGGAGTTTAAGACCACAAGACAGAAGTGAAACCCTGAACAAAACGATATTAAATATTAAATAAAATTAAAAAAAAAGGTTCATGGAGGCAGGCATCGACCCCGGTATCTCCCGCATGCTATAGGCAAGCGCTCGACCATCTGAGCTAAGCCGCCGACGGAAATACGTGCGTCAAAAGTGAATATAGGATACAGACCAACATAATACATAGTGTAATAGTTGATTATAATATTTGCAATTTGGCCGCTAGGTAGGTTATTATTTGAATTAATATACTTAGGTTACAGAGACTGGCAAGATGTACGGGGTGGCTCGAATTCCAGTCTATGTATGGGGAACTCGAAAACCGTAACAAATACAGTGTCGGTCAAATTACGGCAAAACTGCGCATTTAGGTGCCTAACAACCTGCCGTTTAAAAAGTTATAAAATTCCTAGTATTTCGGGAGATATCCGGAAAAAAACCGAATTATTGAAAAATCGTTTAATTTTTTTCCTGAGCTTATTTAGACACGGATTTCAAATTGGATTGCAATTTTGCATTGCCACTTTTTCCGTTCTATTCAAGGGGTCATCATCATCTTCCTTTTCTTAAATACGAAATTTATTTTTTTTTATCGTTTTTTCAGATGATATTCGCATTATTAATATGCATATGAATATTTTTTTTGTTATTATTATTTTTTTTCATTTCTATTTTTATTTTTTTTAAATTACTTATTTTACTTTGGCGTAATTATAAATAGTTTAAGTTAATTTTCAAATTTTTACATTCTATAAAAATATTTTATTTTGTTTTTTGTGTTTAGTAGAAAATTAAAACTTTTATTTTTAATAAACATAAAATAAAGTAAAACTAAATAAACAGGTTCATTTAGTTTTTACCCCAAACCAAAATAAATAATTAAAAATAATAATAAAAATAAAATTTAAAACACATAAAAAAAATAAAAACACATATTCATGTTTATAACGCCAATATTATCTGAAAAACGATAAAAAAATTAAAGATCGCATTTAAAACAAGACAGTTAATGATGATCCCTTGAAGATGAAACGTCGGATTCCAATCTGGATATTACAATTGGATAGAGAGGAAAAAGTGGCAATGCAAAACAATTCAATTTGAAATCCGTTTTTAAATAAGCTGAGGAAAAAAATAAAACGATTTTTCAATATTTCGTTTTTTTTTTCGGATATCTCTGGAAATATCCGGAATTTTAAATCTGACTAAACGGCATATTGTTAGGCACCTAAACACAATTTTGCCCTAATTTGACCGACACTGTATCTCTTACGGTTCTCGAGTTCCCCAGACATATACTCGAATTCGAGCCACTCTGTACAGGGTAAATCAAATAAGACTTTAAATGCCTTATATATCTTCTTAGTGTCAAAACTCGAAACGGCAAATAGTTTAAATTAAACTAGCTCATCCTGCATAAAAGGCATCGTCATTTGTAAAGTTGCCACTTGCACGGTTTTGATAACCTGTAATATTTTTTATATTTTCTTTCAAAAGTCTATTTCCCCGACATTTTCGAAATGAGAAGGATTTCTCCTAGAAATTCCCTATCGAAATCTTTCGATTTTTTGATCCTCGCGACTTTTTCGGCGCTTTATTCTTTTTTAAAAATATACATGCCCAAAAAATACTTCGCTATTCTGATTCTCGCCTATTTCAATCGAGTCTGGAAGACCGTTAAGAAAAAATGTGTTAAAAATTAAATTTTTTGACGGTTATCCTGCACCAAAATCGCAAACGGAAAATCGGACCGACAAAAATAATTGACCGTTAGCTGCTACCAAGCAACCCAAACCTCAAATTTATAGTCGCAGTGCTGTGTTCGAGGAAAATTCTTACCCGAGTGATCGTTAAATTGCCGAACGTAGACAACTTTGGGCGTTACATGTGTAGACAGCTCAGTCTCATTCACTAACCAGGATAAAGTGCACTGAATGCTCTATAAGAATATATCACTTCAGAAAACTAATATTATTTGACGTTTGAAATATCTCAAATTTATAAACTTTCAAAGTTTGTAACATGCAAGTGTCGATTTAACTAGGTAAAATGCTTCGCAGTTTCTTAAATTTTGTCCTACGCAATCCATTACTTGACTGCATGTTGCGTGCTAACCGGAAATTAAAATACTTAACCTCTGGTTAAAACATTTGTGCCAGTGGTTTTCTCCCAAATTCAAGTTGAAATTGGGCGAATAATTCAACAATCCGCTGCCGTATTCGTTTGAAAATCTTGTGATCCACATTTGAAACAAAATTGACATATAAACATTTTGTATCCAAGGTAAATTAATTTTGGTCTAAGAATTCCAAAAAGCTCTTTTTCGAGAGTCTGGGTAGAGCTACAGTCATACATTTTTTTCTTACCTCGTAGTTCCTCACAATAAATAAAATTTTCTTAAACCAGCTTACATATTGGAAAAATACCAAATCTTCCGCGGTTCTTTAGAATAGAAAATACGAAAAATTCAAAATGGTCTGCGCCAAATATCAAAGATGACTTTTTTTGAGATTGAAATTTGAAAAAAAGCGTGTTCGATATTGAGCTATATAGCACGCATGTTTTCTTTCAGAACAGGTTACTATGGTAAACAAATTCAAAGCGTGACGCACTGTAAGCAAAATGTTATTTTTTGTTTAATTACAATATATCCGCAAAAGCGAACTATCTTTTTCCTTGAACTTGCAATTATTAACACTTTTCAGCAATTAAAACCCAATAAAACACGGAACAAAACATATTGTTGTGGTTACATTACTTATCGGCCTGCAATAAAAGAAAGATTCCAAAGCTGGTTTTCAATGCTATAATTAAAGTTGAAACAGCAAATTGCATTAATTCTAAAAGCAATTTAAAGAGCTCTTCGGGAAATAAATAAATATGTTTTCCAAGTATGGGGGTTCACTTGCATTACCAATATCCGCGATGCTATTCTGCGATGTACTTATATTATTTTATTCACTAAAATTGAAGATATTCTCATCCTGATTTCAAAAGTATAATATGCACATAGGCTTTGACGGTTTTTGAAATATTTGATAATAAACATTTCGGGTTTTATACTTACTTGCGTGTTTAATAATAAATAATGTTTAATAATACCACAAGTTGGGTATTTTTTGACAGTTTTATGGAGCTTGTTTGTTTTATATAATAACAGATCCTCGCGGTTTAAGAAAAATCCTATAACTTTTGTATTTAAAGTTTTTTTCTATATCCAAAAATAAAAGATGTAGGTGTGTGTCAAAATGTGAGGAATTCTGTATATGGAGGCCCAAATTAAACAGCACAGGAACTCTTATTGTTTTCTATAAAACAAAATTATTCACACAAATGTGGAATAAGCTATCGAACGTTATATTTTTTTTATGGGACGCCCTCTATATTTTTTATAGTTTCATTTAAAATAATTGAAAAAACGACATATTTTAACTTAGATCACCCTATAAATACTACACTACTTACACTTGCTATTAAACAAGATACTATTTTATTTATTTTTATTTTATTTATTTTATTTATTTATTTACCTCATCCATTTACAATATATTCCAATAGGGAAGATCAATTACAATAAGACTATAAAATTCATATATATAAAAATTACAGCATTAAAATTTTACTAATCCTATACATAAAATATACACAATAAAACAAAGATTAAAATATCACCATAAAGTTAAGAACATTTCTTAATTTGCTCTTAAGACTGCGAAGCGAGATGTTAAACAGACAAATATCCTTTCCAGTATTAGCTGATTGGCTTTAAGAAGCATTCTAGTGAGCGACTCATTACAACCATAATTAGTCGGGTGAAATGGAATTTTAAAGGCACAAGTGTGACGATTTCTTCTGACTGCAACATTTAAGTCAATCTCTCCCAACAACTCAGGACAGTCAATACGACTGTTAAGAATCCCATGCAAGAAAGCCACATCGAGCATCCCACGCCTGACCTCCAAAGAGTCCAAGTTCAATCGTGAAAGAATTTCCTCATAAGTAAATTTCTCCCTCACCAAACCCATTCTATAGGCAGCAATTCGGACAAACTTCCGCTGAACTCTCTCTATATATTGAATATGTACCTGATAATTTGGTGACCATATGACTGACCCATACTCAACAATAGGTCGAACCAGGGCACAATACAAAACCTTCAAAGCATGAACTGAGAGGCCAACAGTAAGACGTTGAATAAAGCCTAACACAATCATAGCTCTCACTACCATATTTCCGATATGTGTTATGAAGGATAGTTTACAGTCAAGAGTTAAACCAAGGTCCTTGATCACATCAGGTCTAAGCAAAGATGTGTCATTCAACTTATAATCATGGGCAGCAAATGCACCCCGATAAAAAGAGAAAATGTTACATTTCGATATATTCAGGTTCATTTTGTTAATGGAACACCACCTTTGAAAACTGTTCAAGTCAGCCTGCAGCAGAGAATAGTCATCCGTTGTGACCACCGATCGGAACAATTTAATGTCATCAGCATACATTAAAATATTGCTATGTTTGATGCAAGGCAAGAGGTCCAGCAAAAATAGATTGAACAAAATTGGTCCGCAGTGAGATCCCTGTGGGACTCCTGAGGGAACAGGTATTGGACCAGAGATGCATTGTGCCAACTTTACGAACTGAGTTCTGCCTGGCAAAAAATCCTGAATCCAACCCAAAAAAAGCACCATCAAAGCCTAATGATCTTAGTTTAGCGAGAAGAAGGCCATGGTTGACTCTGTCGAACGCCTTTGAGAAGTCCGTATAGACAGAGTCAACCTGACCATGCTCCTCCAGAGTTCTGATCACTGAGTTCTGGTAAAGGACCAGATTAGAGATTGTGGATCTGCCAGACATAAACCCATGTTTACATCCCATGCCAATTTCTTGCTGACCAGACTATCCAACAGCTTTGGAATCTCTGACTGCAAACAGACTGCTCTATAGTTCTCAACATTTGTCCTTTGGCCGCTCTTCAAAATTGGCCTAAGAAAACTAGATTTCCAGACAGATGGAAATATTGATGTAGATAGAGATCTGTTGAACAACT
This sequence comes from Pissodes strobi, assembly GCA_016904865.1. Classification (NCBI taxonomy): domain Eukaryota; kingdom Metazoa; phylum Arthropoda; class Insecta; order Coleoptera; family Curculionidae; genus Pissodes; species Pissodes strobi. The sequence goes on along the minus strand of MU192698.1, from coordinate 10,645 downwards.
CACACAAAGGTTTAACCAAAGTACAGACGCATTTCTTCAAGAGCACCGCAGGAATGCCATCAGGCCCAGAAGAGAACTTACATGGAAGACCGACAACTGCATCAAAAAGTTCAGATATTTCAACATGATATGAGGCAGCACCAACTAATTTAGTATCAAATTCAAAATTTGGGGTTTGAGTTGAGTCATCAGCCACATAAACTGAAGAGAAATATGTTGAAAACATATGGACTGTCTCCTCAATTTTTCTGCTGCACTGATTATTAAAAACCACTGTGTCTGGTATGCTACTATCTGATCTAGAATCTCGAACAAATGCCCAAAAACTCCTTGGATTAGTGCCAAAACGGTTTTCTAATCTTTCCAAATACCTCTGGTGGCAGACCTGGCGATACTCTTTGCACTGCTGTCGCAGGCGTGAAAACTCCATATACATTTCCGCAGACTGGGTACTTTTGAAATTAGAATGAGCCACCCTTTTACTAATGGTAAGTTGCCTCATATGTGAGTCAAATCACTTTGGAAAGCTAGAAGAAGTAATTTTCTTTTGAGGCACAAAAATGCTAATTAAATTACCCAAGATGTTATAAAATATTGAACATGCCAAGTTCACCCCTGCACCTTGAAAAAGTTTCTCCCAACTAACATCAGCTAAGCAGTCATTGATTGCTAAAAAATTTGCCGATTTAAAATCATACACATGTTCATTGCAAACAGTATTCCTAAAAGTTTGACGAACGCAAACATCAATGCACAATGCAGTATGATGAGGACTATTTTCAAAAATGACATCTAATTCCTCTATTATATAAATTTTGTTAAAGTCACTAAAAACTAAATCTAACATTACATTCCTATTATTTTAAATTGTACTTAGCTGAGTTAAATTCATAAAAGCATAACTACTTGCCACTAAATTTGCAAAAGATGTTACTGGGCAGTCCACAGCAAGTCCAAACTCATCCACACTCCACTTGGCCTCAGGTAGATTGTAATCACCAACCATGATCATCCTAGCATTGGGATACCTTTCTTTATATCTTCAACAAAATCGCAGTGCCTCTGATAGATCTCTTCGTTGGAAGCCGGAGGTGCCAAATTCCTTTCATAACGAATCGTCTCCATATTCAAACTTCTTCAGGCAATCGAAATTGCGATCAGAAAGCACCCCAATATTTTATTTCTATATTTCCTTATAGACTAAGAGCTAGCGGCCGATGAGCTACTATGATCATGCGTCCAGCTGGAATTTAACGAGGTGATTGGGGAGACCATCAAGGAGTGTCCTCTGCAAGGAATTTGTTCAAAACCCTTGCAAGGACATGTCGGATGACTCACACATGAAAAAAAGCCTGCTAAAAAATATTCGGCTGAAAATTTGCATAATACCTGAAGATCAGAGAGGATGTAGGTAAATCCTCAGATGGTTGTACATTTTTTTCAATATTGTTTGCGTTACCTCTATCTGATGCTTTAACATATTACCTCAAATACCATTTTAAGCACATATATAATCCTCAGAAAAAATACCGCTGCGAAGTTCTTCTGCTCGCCTAAAACTTGTAATTTTTTCTGTCAATTTTTTTTTGTTATATGACGTTTAACATATTATCTCAGATACCTTTCTATATACATAAAATAATGGTGAGATCGAAAAATCGATGCTACGCGTAATTCGACTCGGGCGCGCTTCATATTATTTCTAGTTAAAGTCCCACGTTAAAAAAGTTTAGAACACTTATTTAGTGACAACCTGTATATCGATTATGACGTAGGGGCAGTATAATCGGCTAATTGAACTTTATAGGTTGATTGCAGTCATTTCGCCAAATATTTCCATGATTCCGAATAATTTTATTAGATAAAGATTTCACATGAACTCCGTATCATAGATTTAATTTTAATTGTACAGTAAGCAACCAAAGATAAATTATGCCAAATATACAGATCACCCTACCAATTAGTCCTTTCAAATTGAAATATATTATTAAAATATTTAACACTCACAATTAACCTACTGAACTTGACCTCCAACTATGCATTTCTAATATTCTAATTAATTAGCGCAAAAAATCAACTGACTTTAATATACACACTCACCATACTGATAATCTATTGACCCAGGAACGTTATCAGATTCATTGTTTTGGCCATCCTTATTGCCCGAATTATTAGGATTACTGGAAGTCGCTGCATTGGTACTTCCTTCGAAAACTATAGGGGTTCCATCTATTTTTCCAGTGGAAAGTTTTCGAGGAAGACTTCTGGATCCTCCTCCTCTTGATAACCTTAAAAAGAGCTTGTTTAACAATTACAACCTTCATTCATGGAGTAAACTGATATTTAGTTGAAATAGAAATAGTTTTTTGTCTCAATTTAAAGTTTTAGTAAACAATTGGGTTTGAACTTAGATCCCCATCCAATATAGGATCTACTTGCAAAGACAAGAATGCTAAGAAATGTTATCATCTCACAGTGACGGGGAATATTTAAAGGATTGAAACATAAAACAATGTATTTGAAAAACTAGGAAAACTTAGGACCTGTTCAAAAATTTTAATATAAAATAAAATGATGCTCGAAATTGAGATCAGCCGAATTGTACCAGTGGCGTGGAATTTTCAGAGCATTGAACTACTAAAAGTATTAGAGAAACTATAATTAAGACGAATGTTATTTTCCAAAAAATGGCACACGTGTGTAGTAAATAAGCCAAATTGTATCAGTTGCAAGAAATTTTTAAATATTTATAATAATACACAATCGTTGCTCCCTTAATTGGATATACAGGGTCGATTATTTCGAAATATACAAGGGTTATCAAAAAATGTTTTATATAAAAGTTGTAGGGCTTTCAAAAATCTACATATTTATATTAACCGGGAATATACAGGGTCGCCCACAAAGTTGTGGGGAATGCTAGTAATAATTTTTTAAATGGAACACTCCGTATATTATTACTTAATTTAATTGTTCAGTCAATTAAAAACATACGCTTTGCCTAAATTCATTATTTTTCTAGGTAACGCCGTTTCAAATAATAACGGATACCATTGCGATATTCCAATGTAGTCGTATTTACGTGAGCAACAAATGAGGTATGACCTTTGTTACTAATAATTTGACATCTGAAAGTCAAGTTCTGACAGAATTAAGCAAAGAAGGAAATAGCGTCGTGCTTTTACTTACTGAAGCAGAGAGAATTGATATTTTAAATTTAGGGGACATGGCGATAAACAGAGATCATATGAGGAGGTATATAATATTTATAACAATTTGCACCCAGACAGGCACATTAAAAAAAATGCAGTTTTTCAAACTATTGACCGTTACAGAATGACTGGGAGTGTAAAAAACCGACCAAGATCGGGAAGACGTATAGGACTGCTACCTCCGAGAAGACAAAATTAGGCATTCTGCTTTCGATAAAAGAAAATCCCAAACAAACAACTAATCAGCTTACTTTGGATCATGAAATTGATCAAATATCTGTTCTTCGGGTAATTATTTAGAAAACGGGTTTTCGCTATTATAAGAGATTTTTGAAAAATTCCTTTTTAACGTGTTTATATAGGTGAAATATAACAATAATCCGCCACCGCAGCTTAGTAAAATTGTTTCTATAATTTGTTATTAACTAATAGATACTTACGGGACCGGGCGGCGAATAGGGGTGCTGGGCGGGGACACTACAGTACGCATCCAAGGAAAAATAGACACTGACACTGTTTCTGAGAAAGTTTCTCACATCACGCATGGTATTGTGTATATCAGTATATACATAAAAATATTAAATGCGGTACACAAATAGGAATAATTATTGTTTCCGTTATAATAATGTCACGTTACAAATAAAAAACTGTCAGTAAATGACACAACGCTGGCAACGGCTAACTTCAGCCCAAATGTTAATAATGTTGCCAAATTGCTTTGTCAATTTTGAAATCGTTTGCGTTGGTGATTGGACAATGGTAAAAAATAAATGATTAATGTAATAAAAACGGGTTTTCGCTATTATAAGAGATATTTTTAAAATCCTTTTTAGCGTGTTTATATAAGTGAAATGTAACAATAATCCGCCACGGTAGCTTAGTAAGATTGTTTCTATAATTTGTTATTAACAAATATTGGTAGCAGCTCAGTGTTATCGTTCTAATATTTCACTTCACATATGGGCCTCCGCTCGCTCCTAGGGCACAGACAAACAAAACTAACCTAAACTAACCAAACCAAACCCTAACTAACCAAAGTAAAGAAGCAAGCGCGCTACGCGCGCTTGTCTCTTCACTATCCCAAACTAAGCAAAACCAATCAAAACTAACCCATATTAACGAAAACTAACCCAAATTAAACAAAACTAACCAAAACTAACCCAAATTAACCAAAACTAACCAAAGTAAAGAGGCAAGCGCGCTACGCGCGCTTGTCACTTCACTATCCCGAATTAAGTATAACCAACCAAAACTAACCCAAACTAACCACAACTAATCCAAATTAACCAAAACTAACCCAAATTAAAGAGGCAAGGTCGCTAAGCGCGCTTGTCTCTTCACTATCCCCAACTAAGCAAAACCAACCAAAACTAACCCATATTAACCAAAACTAACCCAAACTAAGCAAAGTAACGAAGCAAGCGCGCTACGCGCGCTTGTCTCTTCGCTATCCCGAACTAAGTAAAACCAACCAAACCTAACCCATACTAACCGAAACTAACCAAAACTAACCCGAACTAACCAAAGTAAAGAGACAAGCGCGCTACTCGCGCTTCTCTCTGCACTATCCCAAACTAAACAACACCAACCTAAACTAACCCAAACTAACCAAATCTAACCTATGTCAACCAAAATTAACACAAACTAACCAAAATTAATTATATTTGGTTTCGATTTTTTTTTGCTTAATCTGGGATAATACAGACAAGATCGCGTAGCGCGCTTGTCTCGTCTCTCTACTTTAGTTAACTAGGGTTTGGATTGGTTTCGGTTAGTTTGGTTTAGTTTTGGTTAGTATGGGTTAGTTTTGGTTGGTTTTGCTTAGTTGGAGACAATGAAATACTTTACTTTGGTTAGTTTGGGTTAGTTTTGGTTTGTTTGGGTTAGTTTTGGCTAGTATGGGTTGGTTTTGGTTAGTATGGGTTAGTTTTGGTTGGTTTTGCTTAGCTTGGGGGACTGAAGTGACAAGCGCGCGTAGTGCGCTTGCCTTTTTACTTTGATTAGTTTGGGTTAGTTTTGGTTGGTTTTACTTAGTTCGGGATAGTGAAGAGAAAAGCGCGCGTAGCGCGCTTGCCTCTGCATTTTGGTTAGTTTGGGTTAGTTTTGGTTAGTTTGAGTTAGCTTTAGTTACTTTGGGTTAGTTTTGGTTTGTTTGGGTTAGTTTTGGTTAGTATGGGTTAGTTTTGGTTGGTTTTGCTTAGCTTGGGATACTGACGCGACAAGCGCGCGTAGCGCGCTTGCCTCTTTACTTTGGTTAGTTTGAGTTAGTTTTGGTTGGCTTTACTTAGTTCGGGATAGTGAAGAGACCCGCGCGCGTAGCGCGCTTGCCTCTTTATTTTGGTTAGTTTGGGTTAGTTTTCGTTAGTTTGGGTTTGTTTGCGTTAGTTTTGGTTAGTATTGGTTAGTTTTGGTTGTTTTGCTTAATTTGGGATAGTGATAAGACTCTTAGTTTGGGTTAGTTTTGTTTGCTTGCGCCTTGGAGCGAGCGGAGGTCCCATCCGTGAAGTGAAATATTAGAACGGTAACACTGCGTTGCTGTTTTTATTACATTTATCATTTATTTTTTACCTTTGTCCAATCATCAAAGCAAACGATTTCAAAATTGACAAAGCAATTTGGCAACGTTATTAACATTTGGGCTGAAGTTAGCCGTTGCCAGCGTTGTGTCATTTACTGACAGTTTTTTATTTGTAACGTGACATTATTATGACTGAAACAATAATTACTCCTATTTGTGTACCGCATTTAATATTTTTATGTGTATACTGATATACACAATACCGTGCGTGATGTGAGAAACTTTCTCAGAAACAGTGTCAGTGTCTATTTTTCCTTGGATGCGTACTGTAGTGTCCCCGCCCAGCTCCCCTATACGCCGCCCGGTCCCGTAAGTATCTATTTGTTAATAACAAATTATAGAAACCATTTTACTAAGCTGCGGTGGCGGATTATTGTTATATTTCACCTATATAAACACGTTAAAAAGGAATTTTTCAAAAATCTCTTATAATAGCGAAAACCCGTTTTCTAAATAATTACCGTTCTTCGTACCGAGAAAATGTATCCATACAAAGATAATGTTGTACAAGAACTTTGTGATGTTGACTGTGATCGAAGATTAGAATTTTGCAAAATAATGACGAGAAACATTGACGAGAACCCGCAGAACAACAATGTTGTATTTTCGGATGAAGCGACCTTTGCACTACACGGAATAGTCAATAAACAAAATTACCGTTTCTGGACGCGAAATAACCCAAACTGGTATGAAGAACTGCATACACAGTTCCCAGAAAAAGTAAATGTCTGTGCTGGATTGTTTCCAGGACCCTTTTTTATCGAGGGAAATTTGACCGGTGAACGATCTCCAGCCAGATATATTTTTAAATGGAACCTCGATTATTATTCATTATTTTGATTGTCCAGTCAATTTTTAACATTTTTTTAACCATACTTTATGCCTAAATTCATTAGTTTCCTAGATATCATGCCATTTTAATAAGTTACAAAACACAAAATACAAAATACATTTAAAGAAGCAATTTAATAAGTTAACTTTAAAAAAAGAACGGTATAACAAATCGAAAAATGGCTCTATATTTAATAAACGTTGAAAATTACCCCCATATACTAACTGACAATGATATAAATTATGGCAAAAATGTCCTTGGGTATGTAAAACCATTTCCCCTTTTAGTCTCTCTTCAAATTTTAATACTTAATTCTTCTAAATTATTGGATTTGTTTGGGTAGACATTGTCTTTCAAGTGACCCCAATAAAATAAATCTAATGGCGGAAGATCGGGGACCGTGAAGGCCATTCGATAACCCCCTGTTCCTATCCATCGATTTGGAAACGTGACATTCAAAAATGCTCTAACTAGTTATACTATAAGCATTTAACTCTCGTGGAGTTAGAGCATTTTTGGATATCACGTTTCCAAATCAATGGATAGGAACAGGGAACAGGGGGTTATCGAATGGCCTTCACGGTCCCCGATCTTCCGCCATTAGATTTATTTTATTGGGGTCACTTGAAAGACAATGTCTATCCAAACAAACCCAATAATTTAGAAGAATTAAGAAGTATTAAAATTTGAAGAGAGACTAACAGGGGAAATGGTTTTACATACCCAAGGACATTTTTGCGATAATTTATATCATTGTCAGTTAGTATGTGGGGGTAATTTTCAACATTTATTAAAAATAGAGCCATTTTTCGATTTGTTATACCGTCCTTTTTTTAAAGTTAACTTATTAAACTGCTTCTTGAAATTTATTTTGTATTTTGTTTTTGTAACTGATCAAAATGGCATGATATCTAGGAATCTAATGAATTTAGGCATAAAGTATGGTTAATAAAAAATGTTAAAAATTGACTGGACAATCAAAATAATAAATAATAATCGGGGTTCCATTTAAAAATATATAACTATCATTCTCCACAGCTTTGTGGGCGACCCTGTATATTCCAATTTATTACAGATATGTAGATTTTTAACAGCCTTACAACTTTAATATAAGACATTTTTTGATAACCCCTTTTTATTTCGAAATAATCGACCGCTCTAATAATTTTTCTTAACCCTGTATAATCTAAAACTAAGTTACTTTAAAATGTCTCCGTCAATTTGTGAATTGTCAGCGACAAATTGAAGATTGAGATCGTCAGTGAGCAAAATCACAAAATAAGAAACTCAGTAGAAAAATTTGCAAAAATTTCAGATCCAGATCATAAATGAACCAAGTTGTAATTGTGGCGGGCAAGATATAATTTCATACTAAAGAATCTTAACTCTAGTAATCAATTATCTGCAGTAAAATTCAGATCGATAAACAATAAAAAAATTTATAAACTTGAAGTTTTAATCCGAAATGCAGATCTAGATCGATACGGAATCAAGGTAGACGGGTTGAAATATTAAAACAATCGTTGCATCTATATTCTGATGTTAAGTTACCTTAAAAATCTGGTAGAAAAATACCTGCAATAATATGCAGATCGATGTCGTTAGTGAATAAAATAAATGCATTTTGGCTATTTCGGTACTTTAAACAGCTTATTAGAGCATCTAGAACAGTTGAATTTCGGGGGATTTTTGTATTGGGGCATTGGTATTACTGATCAAAATGTCAAAGTATATATCAACTATATCCCAGGATAAATAACAATATTATTTGATTCAAGATTTGATTATTTATTAAAATATTTGTATTGTTTAGTTTTATTTGGGTTTTTGTGCAACGAGCAATAATTCTTGAGGACTGTGTAGACATTTTTATATACACTTTAATCTGTACTTTAGTTATAGCTTAAAAAAGAAAACGGTGTGTATATATCACAACTATATCATATTTCTAAATGACCCATCAGAAGGATATATAATGAACGCAAATTGTATGCAAAAAAACTCCAAAAGTTAAGGTGCACGTTATTATGTGGAGAATCACCCTCAATCCCTAAAATATTGAGATAGCCGGAATTAGCCCTACTATGCTGTTTTAGGTTTTTTCGCCTAACTAATTTTAGTTCTGTCTTTATCTGGTTCCCTAATAAATCGAGGTTGTTTTATTCCTGGAGGGCCAGCTAGCAATCCTGGTTTTGCTATATCAGCCTTTCTGTATTTATCAAGTAACACCTGGTCAGGCAAATATATTAAACTCTCTGTCACGGCATCCATTTCCCCAGAAAAAATCTGTAATAATTGGTCTGCCAGAAAGAAATATGAAATTAAGCGACACTCCTTATAGAGACAAGGCAATCAAAAAAGCCAAAGATAAATTAATAACAAGCAGTTACCCAAAAAAAAAACTTCTTAACACTTTATTTAACGCTATAGAAAACAACCAATAAACTCTGTCCTAAAACAAACACAACAAAAAACAGTTTTTCTCGATACACATAATGTGTCGGGGTGCATATACGTAAACTGCAGACGCAATAGGATCTCGCCACAGGGCGATAGTAATATAAATGCAGTTGTTTTTTATGCATTGGTTGCGCCCTCGAAGCGAGCGAAAGGCCAGGTATGAAGTGTTCAAATATTTGAAGACGTAATACGGGGGTATTATATCTAACATTTATATTACAGTCGCCCTATGCCAGACCCTTATGCGTCTGCAGTTTGCGTATGCCGGCGTTATTTACAATTTTAAAAAATGTTTCAAGCCACACAAATTATTAATTGGACATAAAGGATACAATCTAATACAAAAACTATTCACCCTTTTAAAAAGCAAAACTTCAACATTTTATTTAACAGACTAATTATAAATTAAGACTGTTTTTGTTGAGACTCATAATATATACCGACTGGGAAATATCTTCTCCTTTCAAATCAATAATAATTCTATTGAGACAAAAAAAAGTCAGCCTTGTTTCTGGGGGTAATTGTAGACGAAAATTTAGCTTTATTGAACACATCGAATCAATATGCTTAAAACTTAACAAAGCTTATTACGCTATTTTTAATCTGAAGAACAAATTGAATACAACATCAATCTTGAGTGCATACTATATGCCATGGTATACTCTGTAGTGTCATATAACGTGGTGGTTTGGGGCCAATCTACTCAAAAGGAACGGTTATTCATTGCACAAAAGCGAATCATTAGATTAATTTTTGATCTTCCCTACAAAACATCTTGCAGGGACAGCTTTAAAACGAAGAATATCTTGACCCTTCCTTCCTTATACCCTTTTAAACTTTTAATCTACATTTATAAAAATAATAATTCACACCTCTTTAATTTTGAAATTTACAAATACCACACCAGAAATGCTTTTGCTTTTCACTTAAATAAACATAGTCATACTTTTTACTCCTGTTTACGCAGGCTGCTCTTATTACAACTTACTTCCAAGTACCATAAAGAATGCCAATTCTATAAACACCTTTAAAAAAATTACTTAAATTATTTTTAATTTTTCATTGCTTTTTTTAATTAAAGTAGTTCACCTGTTTGTGCAACACCTTGAGCACCTAATATTGATGTATTTTGGTGTGATTTTTCGTAAGTTTATTGTGTTTTATTTTTGAATGGCCACTCTGTTGTGTCAATACATTTGTGATATATATTATTACTGTGACTTATCCATCTACATATAAATTGTAGCAGATATCAATATATATGGTATTTGTATTTGTAACTTACGATATTCCGTGTAATAACATATGTAGGACAAACCTCTCAATACCTACAAAATCGATTAAATGGCCACAGAATGATAAGTAAAATAAAACTGTTCTGACAGGGCATAGAACTGAAACAACAGAAAAATTTAATTTCGAAAGCACAAATATTTTATTTACCGAAAAAAACCAACGAATGCGCGAATTTTTGAAAATGATTCATATAAAAAAACATATTTAATAAGATGGATCTTATTAACCACCAAGGTAATAGTTTTTTTAAGTGTGTTAATTAGAACG
>JAEQML010060040.1:0-27752 GCA_016904865.1 Pissodes strobi | reverse complement strand
CTTGTAAACGCCAGTTGTCGATTTAAATTTTTAAAAGGTTATCGTTTTGTTAGGGAATATTCTCTGGTATTTCTTGAATCATTCAATTTCGTTGTGACCTCCACAGAATTCTTCTGAAGGTGCCTTTCAAGGCGAAGAGAAGGTTTGCTGATAATGCAGTCGTAGAGATCCAACATTTTATTGTGATTCAATTCTACCCTTTCTTTGGGGATATATTGTTGATTTTCTGTTTGTGTTTTGACACGACCGATTAATCGGGATCTGAATACTGCTGTATTAGGTAAGCATTTTCTCTGGATTAATATTTTTCTATTGCCTGTGAAGCGCGTGGATGCCATGATGCTAACGGTTTTTCCCCATTATTTCTAGCGGCTTTCCACGTCCGTCATATAAGACCGAGATCGTCGAATCTCTCATCGTTAGCCCTCACACACACGATCGAGGTAATTATTGCTACCGTTTTGCCTAAATTGATGTCTAAATGATTTAATTACTTGTATATGTTACTTTTTTTTGTGCATATACCGCCATTTGCTTTTGTGTCCCACATGTTATCTTATCTACTCCATTTTATCTAATCCGAATTTTTATTTTAATGTAACTTTAATTTTGATCTTATGGGGAAGCTTATATTTTCTTTTGGGAGTGGATTATACCCATCTTTTTTTATATTCAAGTTGTCTGAACCTTAGTATCTTTTATTTGCCGATGGTCATTGAAAATTCATGGGTAATTTTTTTTGGGTGGAATTTGTTTCATAAAGAAAATATATTCATGCGAGGGGGGGCTATGGTTTTTATTAAAGTAAGGGGGCTTCGTCTAATGCGCACGCGGTTATTTCAGGGCTTTTTCCGGAGGGCCACTACTGTTTTTCGGAGGGTTACAACCTTTTTCCTGGAGGTCCACCGCGCTTAACAGCAGACGGCTACCTTTACCTGCAGCTAGAATCACCCCTTTCCTAGTGGTTGGGAAGCAGGCCTTGCCCGCAGCACTTAGCAACCAATCTCGACACAGAGCAATCGAGATCTCGTCTAGATCTTCCCCTCGGGGCCATCGAGAGGCAGTACCGGAAGTATCTATCGGTGCCCGGCGCCTCCACCAGAGTTCGACGACCGGATTTGTGATATAGTTTATTTACTTGTTTACTCATTTATTATCATTAATCGCTCTGAATTTTCTTTCTCTTTAATATAAATCAAGCATTGACAGTCAAGCTTTGAAACCGTTTCTATAATTTTATTCCTTTCATTCATTTATCAAGTAACATAACCGCTCTGAATTTTTTCTCTTTTTAATAAAAGTCAAGCGTTGGCACAATAATCTTATTCTTTTCATTCATTAATCGAATGATATAACCGCTCTGAATTTTACCTCTTTATAATATGAATCAAGCGACTGCTACGCTTTCAATAGTTTTATTCTAGTTTTGTTCTTTTATTAACTTATCGAGTTTTTTGATTTAATGATTGTGTCCGTTCAGTGCAGCTATTAGCACACGCATGCCTAGTTGTAATTAGCTTAGTTAACGGCAAGTGATCACTTTGGTTAGTAGTATTTAGTGCATTTAGTCGTAAGGCATACAGAACCGAGTATTAACAGCAGAATTGGTCTCCGTACAATCTCCATATTGTACTCTGTTTATTTTATCGATTGCTTTAATAGTCATTTAACATTCTGTGGACTTTAACTAAACACATTTCCATTTAACATTTTTCTCCCGATAAATTGTTGCTGTGTTTTTAAAAAAATAACTTAGTAGCAAATATATTGTTCCTTAAATTTATAGATTGTGTTTTTTTTTTGATAAGTAAATTATTGATTTAATAAGCCCGCCGATATTCTCGTTTTCTTGTTGGTTCGAAATTAAGTACCGGTCGATTTTATGAGCTGACCTAGCAATCCTGCACAACTCCAGCAGAACTTTTTCCGTTTAGTTGGCTAGAACGGGTGGCGCTCAAACGACCCCACTACAGAGGCCGGGCAATTGTAACACGATTTTCCGGGGCTAGGTTCCTTTTTAATTGATTAGAAAAAAAAAATCTTTACTTTCATTTTAAAGAGGTCGGACCATCCTAATGAGCTAAGCTGGTTTTCCAGTGACCTTAAGTGAATGAGAGGGACCTTATTGTTTGTGAGTGAGGTGTACAAGAGATATGATAGGGCAAATGATTGGCGGTACTATAAAGACATGTAAAAACAATATAAAACTGCTATAAAAGAAGCAAAGAGAATTTCAAATGATGGAGCGGTTAGCACATCAAAAAAAAAAACACTAAATCAGGAAGTTGAGGTGTTCAGTAAGTCTTGAGCAGTTCAGTTCTTTTTTTACAGGTATTGCAGAGAAGCTCCTTAGAGATCTCCCAATGAGTAACTACGATCCTCTTTTTCACCTATCGAGAACAAGTATCACCTGTGATAAATTTAGCTTTAAAGAAGTAACTTATAATGATGTTAGGAAGATTATAAATAAAAAACCAGTAGTGTTGTAGCCGGCGCAGCGCCATCTATCCGTAACCTGCTAAATTTATCGGAGATAGACACTACTATACTATAGTAATTATTGGCTACTACTACTGTCATCTGCCGACCCATCCATGGATGGGTCGGCAGGTGAAAAAGAACGGAAGATACAGAAGGTACAAACTTTCTGATGCATTTGTCTAGGTTCACCTGACATACACAGGTCAAGTAGTAGCCAATAATTACTATAGTATAGTACTGTCTATCTCCGATAAACTTAGCAGGTTACGGATAGATGGCATCGGCTACAGCACACTACTGGTTTGAATTTCACTGGGTTTGTTTAAAGCCTCAAGTACCGTTCTCTTCTCTCATATGCTGACCCTATATCCATATTGACGAGCCGTTATACGGCGAAATGCGTCTATGGATGGGTCGGCAGGTGAAAAAGAACGGAAGATACTGAAGGTACAAACTTTCTGATGCATTTGTCTAGATTATAAATAGTTTGAAAACTAAAAAAGTTGTGATATTCATAGATTAAGTGTTCATAACATATTGTCAACTACAAATCCGATTTTCAAAAAGGGGGATAAAAGCTCTGTAAATAACTATAGGCTTATCTCTTTGCTTCCCATTATTTCCAAAATCTTTCAAAACGTAATAGCAACTCAAGTTGTATTTTTTTTAATACAATAACCTGTTTTCTAAGTGCCAATTTGGATTTAGACAGGGTAGAAACACCATACAGGCTGTGCTTGAACTCTTACATAACGGTTATGAGGAGTTCTTTCCTCTTTTTATAATGTGGTATTTTCGTAATTTAACTATTTATTTATTAAATTTATACTTGTTCCTGCACCTTCCTAAAATAATGCTTTCCTTATAGAGCCGGCAACAGCGCGTCATGTGAACGATGTGACAGAAAAAAGAAGCAAAGCAAATGATTAGCTTGCGAATTTGCCGATAATGGCTGCGGTAATTGCATTTTTCTGAAATCGGAATTATTTAAGTGCGTGAAACTTGTACAGGGTTATCCAACGAGGACTAGACTGTACTTTTATAAAAAAAAAAACTGGAATAGCCATCGTATGTAATTTTCTCCCGCGAATTCGAATATGTTCAGCAAAAAACAATTGAACATCAAATAAAAGTGCTAGGGGTCACATTGATATATTTTTTTAATGGAACACCCTGTATATTACTACATTTTTGGACTCTCTAGAAAAATCTAAACACATTTTGTGTATAATTCCTATACCTATCTTTAGCTGTTTTACCAAATATTGACAGTTGAAAGTCGGGTATTTTCACACTTTGAGCGGCTCTAAAATCTAAAACGCACGAGATCAAAGAAAACGGTTTGGACATTCCTATCTTGGGTTTTCATAAGCTATGAAATGATAGTAACTTTGAATTTAACCGGAAGTTTAAAGGTTCCGGTTAATTTTATCCGCAGGTTAAATTCGAAGTTTATGAAAACTTAAGATAGGAATGTGCAAACCGTTTTCTTTGATCTTGTGCGGTTTAGATTTTAGAGCCTGTCAAAGTGTCAAAATACCCGACTTTCAACTGTCAATATTTGGTAAACAGCTAAAGATAGGTATAGGATATTATACACAAAATGTGTTTAAATTTTTCTAGAGAGTCCAAAAATGTAGTAATATACAGGGTGTTCCATTTATCAATTGTTTTTTGCTGAACATATCCGAATTCGTGGGAGAAAATTACATAAGATGGCTATTTCAGTTTTTTTTTATAAAAGTACAGGGAAAGTCAAAAAATCGCCTTGTCCAGTCCTCGTTGGATAACCGTGTACATGTGAACAAATTTTTCCATCTAGTCTCAAAAAAACGGTAGTTTCTACGATTTTCAAAAATGGGGATAAAAACTAAAGGCCTATCTCTTTGCTTCCCATTATCTCCAAAATCTTTCAAAAAGTAATAACAACCCAAGTTGTAATTTTTTTTTAATCCAATAACCTATTTTCTAAGTGCCAATTTGGATTTAGACAGGGTAAAAACACCATACAGGCTGTGCTTGAACTCTTGCATAACGGTTATGAGGACCGGCTCTATCTATCTGCCGTGTTCTGCGATCTTAGCCAGGCATTCGATTGTATGGCACATGAGTTATTGTTTCAGAAAGCCCCAATGGTCAGTACTGCTCCAGCGGGCATAAATGTGGGTGTCCCTCAAGGCTCTTTGCTTCCTGATCTTATCAGTGATCTCCCCCTGGAAAACCAAACAGGTAAATTTGTGTTTTTGCTGATGATACTACAGTCTTTATAACTGAGGAATCTGAAGCAGGAGCCCATGCAAACCTAAAGGTAGACGAGGGCCTGGTAAAGGTTTTTCAATATCGTCAGTCTCCATGCTGTTTTAAAAATTTCTTATACATATTCTTTTAATAAATAAAAGAGAAACATTTAAGCGAAAAATAAGAAAAATAAGAGTGGAAAGGAAAATTGACAAAAACCTAAAGTTATTAGGAAGCTAAGTCTAAGTTGTGTTTTCAATGTAGCCTCCTCGACTTAAAATGCAGTTTTGAACATTTCTCCTCAATATTCTGTGAATGGTTTCGAAAGTAGAGTGAGATGAATGTTTATTTAAATTATTGATCACCTGGCGGGTTCGTTCTTCCAGAACTTGGATGGTTCTTGAACGATTGAAATAAATTATGTTTACTAGAATCATTATGCTCTTCAGTTGCCTGAGGCAGCTGTGCTTGGTGTAAATGATATGTTCTTTCCTCTTTTTATAATGTGGTGTTTCGTAATTTAATTATTTATTTATCTAATACCACTACCTTATTCCTGCACCTTCCTAAAATAATGCTCTCCTTATAGAGCCGGCAACAGTGCATCATCTGAACGATGTAACAGGAAGAAGAGGCAAAGCAAATGATTAGTTTGCGAATTTCCCGGTAATGGCTGCTGTAATTGCATTTTTCTAAAATCGGAATTATTTATGTGCTTTTTAAGTGCGTGAAACTTGTACCTAATATTTCGTTGTATATTTCGGTATACAATTTATATTGTTAGGCGTATTTTTAAATACGTAAAAGATATTTCGGACTTAAAGACCTGTTGCTTTTGTGCCAGTCGACCGATTTGTTTGTAGCACAGTTCATAATTTTTTGTTCATGTTTAACTGTATGTTTTTCTCTTGGTTTCGGCTAGTTTTCTGGTAACTGATACTTAGTGTAATTACGCCTCAAAAGTGTTGTATTCTTGGCTGTAATGGAAACTATAAAAATGACCTTAAAGTCCATGTTTGCGGTGTTCCAAAGGACATGAGTTTACCACAAGCTGTAAACAAAAATTGGTATATGATGAGCAATTTATTGTTGAGGACTATTTTGATCTCATTAATAAATTAAATCTTGAAGGACTTTTATTTCCTCGTAGGACAAGTTATAAATGTTGTACCTATCTATAACTTACATAATCTTTAATAAGTTAATAAATGCATTTATTGTATTCAACAAAAACATGTCTCATATTTTGTTGGATGTGCTAATCATAATGGAAAAGACGTTAATACAAGTAAAGTATTTTTTATCGAGTTTTTTTTATTATTTTAAGTAATACTAATTAAGAGAATGTATGGAATAGTTCAGTATGTGTATTTATGTGTGTTATCAATTCTTTTTGCTAAGCTTGACAAAAAGAACACCTGTAAGAAATATCACCGAATGCGAAGAGACGTAATACTTCGAAGCGGACAGAATAAGCAAATCGAGCGATAAGTTCGGGGGTCGTCTTCTGGCGTGAAAAACGTATTCAATGTATGTTTCTATTATCATCTAATTTTGTTATTAATAAATAAGTTTGATATTCTCGGTGCCTAAGTGTTTAAATCTAAAGTGTTAATATTGCAGCGGCGGGATATGAATCACCTAACTTTTTTTTGACAATGAATGTGTTTTTTTCGGACAGTTAATGATTAATACGTGCAACAGTGTTTGTGTCACTATGGATTATATGTACAACGCTAATTAAATTGTATGTATTGTTTAAATTTTTCTACAAGAAAAGGGTTTAGATATTAGGTATTGATTAACGTATAATATCAATACAAAGAGACTCATCATCTGAGTCATACAGTATTTTTTGATGTACTTACTTACGTGTGGCTAAAGTGAATTGCCGTACTCCATACATTCTTATGTTTATGGATTTTCTGGTTAACGTATTTTTTTATTTTTTTTTTTTTTATGGCAGTGGTACACACACTAAAGGGAGATCCTATGGCGCTCGACGAGCGGTGTGTGTGTGCGAAGATGTTGATTGACACGGTTCTTGAATATTTGTAGGTTGTAATTAGTGGGAAACAGATGTCCTGGAAGTGAGTTCCACAGTGATGCAGTGCGCCAGACAAAGGAATTCTGGTAAAGCGATGTTCTAGGTGTTTCTAGTTGTACGATAATACCAGCTCCCTGTTTTTTTTTTGCATTACGTCTAGAATTAGATTTTCTTTTGTGTTTATGTTTATGTTTTTTCTGGTTAACGTATAATAGCAGCTCCCAGTTTTTTGTGGGCATTACGTCTAGCATTAGATCTTCTTTTGTGTTTATGTTTATGGATCTGGTTAACGATAATACTAGTTCAATATATTGTTATTTATTGTCTTTTACGGCTTAATGTATAATAGCCGACCTATTTTTTTTTGTGTTGGATATTTTAAAGACAATTTTTGTTTAAAACTTAGCGTTGTGGTGCTTTTTTTAAGACTAGTTGATTGTATTATTTAAAACCATGGATTCAGATTCCAGTGTGTCAGATAGCTATGATTACAAGCGTAGTAAAAAGAATTCAAAAAAGAAAACTAAAAATTCAAAAAGAACTGATAAACCTGCTGAAGATAAAGCGGAAAAGGAAACGCCAAATATTACTGTGCGTTCACAAGTGCATGTACCAGTTCAGAGTGGTGATGATATGACAACTACATCAATGCGATCAGCTACTCCTCCTACTGCTTTAGTCGATATGACAGTCCTTAATGTACCTGAAGAACGAACTGATACTGATTAGAAAAATTGGTCGAAAGGCTTATAGAAAACCAAATATCACAACCTCGAGTACAACCAGCAAAATTACTTTTCGATCCCAAAAGTATCCCTGAATTCGAGCCTGGAAATCCAAACCTTAGTATATCTAAATGGATAGAAAAAATCGAGCAGCTGGCAACTATTAATAGTTGGGATGAGAAACTCGTGATCTACCATATGCAAAGTCGATTAGTGGGACTTTCACGGCTATGGTATGACAACTTGAACAATTATCTTAAACTGGGAAGAGTGGAAGGCACTGCTTAGTAAAAGTTTTCCGGAACACCAAGATTTTGCTACCACACTAAAGTATGTTAAACAGAGTCAAACTGACCAGTGAATCATGGGAAAAGTATTATTTCGACAAGGCCAATCTTTTGAGCGCTTGTGAAATTACAGGAAAGAAAGCCGTGTCTTGCCTCATAGATGGTATATTAGATCCTTCAATTCAAGCAGGTGCCAGAGCTGGAAGGTACAAGGCCCCGGACGAGCTCTATGGCGAATATCTATCTACCCTGAGATCGGAGAGAACTACCTATTCATCCGATTTGCGTACTAGGATTTATTCGTCCCATGGAACGCAGTACTCACGGCCTATGGCGTTGCCGCTGATTCGCCTTCTTCTGGTTCATCTCGACCTTATTATGGAAAAAGGGCTTTTAAACCAGATTTCAATAAAAAAGGATCGGACGAACCAGCACAAAAGCGGAATAGATTTGGCGAAAAACAAACAGTGAAATGCTATAATTGCCGGGAAGAAGGACAGATTTCGCCAGACTGTCCGAAACCAAAGATGCATTGCACCAACTGCAAACGTTTAGGACATCGTGCGAATGACTGCAAACGTAAAAGCAGAGACGTAAGAAACAATATTGTGTCTAGCCTTTCCTCATCAAGCCGTCAATATTTTTTCGATTGTATTTTGAATGACATACCGACGCGAGCATATTTAGACACCGGATGTGAAGCTGTATTGATAAAAGAAAGTTTAGCAAAGAAAGCTAAGCTTAATGTCACTCCGAGTAAGTTGGTAGTAAAAGGTTATGGTGGTAGTATAATTCCCGTTGTTGGAAAAGGACAAACGTCAATCCATATCGACAAAGTAGAGACCGATGCGGATTACTTAGTGGTACCTGATCACGTGCAATCCATACCAGTTATAGTAGGACAAACCTTGTTGAATAAACCTCAAATTATGGTATTAGTATCTGGAAAAAATGTACGGGTTATTCCCACGAAAAGTGATTGTTTTGACTCGCCGGAACTTCCATTTAGAAAAATTCCATTATGGGCAGAAGAAGATGTAGTCATTCCATCAAGACATATAGCAGTTATTCAGGTGGCGTCACAGGGTAAGACCAGTGAGGATGTCTACGTTCCTGGTGGGCTACGAAGCAAACCCGGAAGAGAATTTTACATTGATGGGTGTGTCACAAAGGGTGAGCAAGGCCTCATAACTGTAACCAACTTGTCCAAGCAAGAACTAAAGGTCAGTAAAAATCAATTATTAGTCCGATCAATTAACTGTTTTAAAGAGCTAACGGTTAGCCACATAAATGTTATGTGCAGTCAAGTTAGTGAAAGCCAAACACTTTTTAGTGCTCAGGATATACATTACAATGATAAGTTATCTTCAGAACAGGTAACTGAATTGTTTACTTTATTGAACGAATTTCGATTATGTTTTGCTCAAACTACAAAAGAATTAGGTAAAACTGATATTTTGAAAATGTCTATAAAATTAACCGATGATAAGCCAATCGTGTATAGGCCATATCGTTTATCACACAGCGAAAGAAAAGTTGTGAGGGATATCGTTAATGACCTTTTGGAAAACAATATTATTAGGATTATTATTATTGCCATATGCATGCCCAATTCTCTTAGTCAAAAAGAAAAATGGCGAACAGAGAATGGTAGTAGATTATCGTGGCCTAAATTCTAAAACGATTAAGGACCGATTTCCACTTCCTCGAAAAAATTATTCTTTTTTTACGAGTTTGGATTTAGCTAGCGGTTACCATCAGATTGAAATGGATCCGGAATCAATACCAAAAACTGCATTCGTGACGCCGGATGGACATTACGAATATGTCCGAATGCCTTTCGGTGTAACTAATGGTCCAGCGCCTCCAGCGGTATTCCAAAGGACAATAAATGTAGTTTTGGGTAACATGAGATACGGTAAGGCATCGGCCTATATGGACGATGTTTTGTTACTAGCTCAAAGTTTCCAAGAGGGTCTCGATAATCTCAGAAAAGTACTAGGCGCATTAACTAAAGCAGGTCTTACATTACGTTTATCTAAATGCCATTTTTTTTATGTCAAAAGTGGAATACCTTGGTCACGAAATAAGTAAAGATGGCATACAGCTCGGTAAAAGACGCAGTATCCAAGTTCTCTGTGCCAACGGACGTGCACACAGTTAGGCAATTTCTAGGTTTATCTAGTTATTTCAGAAAGTATATAAAGGATTTTGCTTTGATTGCAAGACCCCTAACCACCTTAACGAAAAAAGGTGTTGCATTCGTCTGGTCAAGTGAACAACAAAGTGCTTTTAATAAGCTTAAAGAAAAGCTTGTATCAAGACCAGTCTTAGCAATTTATGATCCAGACTTGCCAACCGAAGTTCACTGTGATGCTTCACAATGGGGTATAGGTGGTATCCTTCTTCAGAAACAACCAGATGACTCTATTTTGCCATGTTTGTACTTTTCTAGACAAACGACAAAAGAAGAGCAACGGTACCACTCTTACGAATTAGAGACCCTAGCTGTGGTACACTCCTTAAAACAATTTAGGATTTATTTGATCGGAATAAAATTCAAGGTGGTTACCGATTGTAATGCCATCAGAACAGCTCTAACGAAAAGCGATTTAATACCAAGAATTGGAAGATGGTGGCTCTCCATTCAAGAATTCTCATTTGATGTTGAATATCGGCCTGGCCTTAAGATGTCACATGTGGACGCTCTTAGCAGAAGCCCTGTTTTTCCACAAGATTGCTTAGAAACATCAACCATTATAGTTAGCGTGGTGAACATCGAGCATGAAGATTGGGTGCTTACTGCGCAGCTCACAGATAACAGATGTGCTTACATTTTAGATACCTTGCAGAAAACACCCGAAGACATTGAAGATAAAAAAATTTATGAGGAGTACTGTCAGGTCAATAATAGATTATATCGAAAAACGAAAACAGGAAATAAATGGGTTGTCCCAAAAGGAGCCAGAAGACAAATTTTAATGCACTTCCACGACGGTGGCGGACATTTAGCTTTCGATAAGACATTGTCAGCTATTTCCAAGTCCTACTGGTTTCCAGACATGCGAATGTATACAAAGAAGTATATATCTTGTTGTTTGGATTGCTTGTAGAAATAAAGAACCGGGTGGAAAGCAGCCAGGTTTCTTACATCCAATCAAAAAGGTCACCGAGCCCTTTGATACATTACACATTGACCATTTAGGTCCATTTGTTAAATCAAAAAGAAAAAACTCTTATCTTATAGTCATTGTCGACGCTTTCACAAAATTTGTATTTATGAAAGCTGTGCAGTCCACAAAGACTATTCCGGTGCTTCATTTTCTTGATGAGGTTATTGCAAATTTCGGAGTGCCACGAAGAATCATCAGTGACCGAGGCTCCTGCTATACCGCAAAGAAATTTGAAGAATATTGTAAAAATTTAAATATTAAACATGTTCTAAATGCAACAGCCACTCCGATAGCGAATGGACAGGTAGAGAGGTATAACCGAATTATTTTAGCCTCGTTGTCTGCTTCATTGAATGAAGAAGACCGATGGGATGAACAGGTTCAAAAGGTACGATGGGGCCTGAATACCAGTGTAAACTCCTCTACTGGAAAATCCCCTTATGAACTGCTTTTTGGGTATTCTCCACGAGGTGTAGTTAATGCGTTGTTAGCTAATGAGGTCGTAGAGCCCAACTACGATGATAATTTGGGCACAACAAGAGAGAAAGTAAGCCAAAAAATAGAAACCGCCCAGAGTAAAAGTAAAGCTCTATATGACTCACGACATCATCGCGGTAAAGTATATAATCCTGGCGAATACGTGCTCGTCAGAAGTTTACAGGCAAATAATCAAGGACAAAGCAAGAAACTTCTGCCCAAATATAGCGGTCCATATGTAATAACCAAGGTCCTTGACAACGATCGATTTGTAATTGAAGACGTGAAGGGCACGATAAGATCGTAAAAGAAATACAAAGGGATTGTATCATTAGACAAACTTAAGCCCTATAATGTAGTAGTAAGCTCCGAATCTGAAGCAGATTCGCCACAAAGTAAAGTGGAATAAGGTGGTGCAGTTTTGCATTTTTCCGTCGCCTCAGAATGCAGCTGAGCAGGTTACTTGCCTTCTTTGTTTTGTTAATGAAAAAAAAAAACCTAATTATACGTCAAAATTAAAGTGTTTTGTTGCGGAAATGGCGTAACACCACGAACGAGCACGGTCTTGGTTGATTCGCGATATATACTAAAATTGTGCGGTCGAGGAAAAAAAAAAGAGGCAAGATGTACTGCGAAAATTCTGATGGCTGGTGGGAAGGTGTAAGTTTGCATAAGGCTTTGAGCAGATAAATATAGAAGCTAGCTAGCATCAAACAAACACATACATAAATAATTAATAAGATCAAAGATTTATATTAGGGAATAAAAGGAAATGCAAGTATCACGTAAATAAACGCAAGTATCACGTAAATGCTTGTCCAGATGTACGTACTTATTACAGATTAAAACTTTACGCAACGAAAGCGTAAGACAAAGCCGATATAAAGAAAAACCCTTTACGCCTAAGGGGCTGATAAGATTCAGTAAATAAAAAAAAAACCAAAAAGAGAATGGTTAACATGTTGCAAAAAGAACTACGATGTTTCTTTTGAATTACTGAGCGTTATCTTTCTTTTAAAGGTAAAAGAAAATTAGGAACTACCACGAGGACGTGGAGTAGGTAGCGTGGCCGAACTGTTATCAATTCTTTTTGCTAAGCTTGACAAAAAGAACACCTGTAAGAAATATCACCGAATGCGAAGAGATGTAATACTTCGAAGCGGACAGAATAAGCAAATCGAGCGATAAGTTTGGAGGTCGTCTGGCGTGAAAAACGTATTCAATGTATGTTTCTATTATCATTTAATTTTGGTATTAATAAATAAGTTTGATATTATCGGTGCCTAAGTTTTTAAATCTAAACTGTTAATATGTGTAATAAAAATTTTTCAGTAGTATAAAAAATTATACATACATACTATACTAAATTTTAGCGCAGATGTAGGGGAGTTGAGAACACCTAGTATACCAAAACTCAAACATAACTTTTGGGATTTGTCAAGAAGTCTGTCATATAGCTAGCGTTCTTTAAAATAACTATTGATAGCTTTCCTTTCATAAATGTTAGTGTATGTATACCCTCATATGATTAAAATTGCACGGCCTACATGGCTTACGTCACACGACAAGCACTAAGGCCTTGTTATTGAGTGGATATTGGTCTAAGTGGATTTATATTATCTATCTGTGTGATGGATGCAAGATATTTCCAAGCACTGCACTGACGTTAATTGTATGTTAAATCCATGTCCTCAAAATCGAGTATAACATGCGGAGACCTTTAATTGCCAATATACGATTGAAATGTCCCGTTTAAATCACAATGAAAATCAATTATTCATCGATAATTTCTGAAAGGACAAATCCGACACGCATACAATACTCTATATACCCCTCCACGCCTCGTCACCACTTGAAGTTTATGTACGATAAACAAGTGTCGGCGGAGGACTCCTTCCCGCTCTCCCCGTTGTCGCGCCCACCCCCCACGACACGTAATCCAGGTGCGGGCGTCGTTGGGGAATCCACGACTGGATGCGTCATCCTGCGGGATCGATAACGGGGTCACAGTTCGTAGCGAGGCCGCTCCCGGTGCCCCGACAACTGGGTCACGGGATTCCGAGTCTTTCTGGATGACACCGGTTTTAGTGGACCGCATGGAAACGTATTATGGGATAGAAAAGATCGATACAAAAAGTGATGGTTACGTTAATAAAAAGAAAATATTACAGTACACAGAGTATTATTGCCTGTTACTTTCTTCTTTAAAGAAAAAGAAATATGTATTGTAGAACATTTAAAATGTATGCCAAGGCATTCAGACATATCGCATCAAATATGTATGTATTCGTCACCCTTAAGAAGGAGCAGGAAATAGATCAAGTAGGAGCTCGGCATGGCACCTTAAAGACATACAAGAAGAACAGTATCGTATTCAGAACAAATTATTCGTGTTTAATCGATCAAAAAGGACAAGAGGGTAGAACAAGACTAAACTGCGCCATGCCAAGACTGCAGTAATTATTTTCCCATGAAGAAATGGTTTGTTTATACTACATATTTATTTTATATTAATCTTAAGACTACTATTTTTATTATTTAGTTTTAGAACTAAGTATGTATGTTTGTACTTTATACATGGTATACTGCTATTAATTATCTCTGGTTTAGGGTTTACAAAAAAAATTAATGGATTCCATACGTTGTAAAGTAATACTTGTTTTGAAAATAATAATATATTATTCATGAGGATGATAGTTTTAACATGAACTTTAACGCGTGTTGATATATCGTGGACTTGTTACTGGATATTCAATTATTGTGTTTAAATCTAATATAATAGTGTCCATCTCTTTAACACGGCTTCTCTTATGAGATACTCTTAAATTTCTTAAATAATAAGTGTTCTACATCATGGGTTTTGGGGCTGAAAAACCTTCAGTTGATAATAGTACTATACGACAAAAAAAAGTCGAATTCAAAATCTGAGTAAACCATGTTATGGAGAACAAAAAGTGGCAACGAAAAGGTAAAATTCATTTTGCGATATCTTTAAGAGTGAAGCCAGAAAAAATAAAATAAAAAATGCAGTATTTTGAGTTTTTATGGAGTACCTAGTTGAATTGCGTACTTAATTTTGCCTCGATTTAACCGACTTGGTATCTTACAGTTTCTAATGATATTCCATCGAATTTATATAACATCCTATATTCTGTAGCCAGCCTTAAGTGTTGGGTGGCAAATATGTAACCTCACTTGTTAGTATGCCAGGTTTACTCAGCTGATTCAATTTTTTTTTAAGGCGTGGGTCTAAGTCTTGGCAATTAGGTGCGGGCGCCACTAATTTTTTTACAAGAAATTTATTAATGATTATTGATCTTTGAAAATAGGGTACTAACATTTAGAAAAATACCCTGTAAAAGAAGGATAGATATACGCGTTAGTTATTATTTTGACAGCAATTTACCAAAATAAATATCGGGATTTCAAATAGCTTATTTTTTTAAATATTTAAACTTACACAAACCCTTTCAGGACAATTAATCTTATTTTAAATTTGAGGTTATGGTTACGCCCATAAACTAATAAGAAGATTCTCTTGTAATGCA
This sequence comes from Pissodes strobi, assembly GCA_016904865.1. Taxonomy (NCBI): domain Eukaryota; kingdom Metazoa; phylum Arthropoda; class Insecta; order Coleoptera; family Curculionidae; genus Pissodes; species Pissodes strobi. The sequence goes on along the minus strand of JAEQML010060040.1, from coordinate 12,776 downwards.
TTTCACCGATATTATCAGAATAATAAATCAAAGCAAAATAAGACATTACTTGTTAAACTATGTCCTATAATAGCATTAATGTTGCGCAAATCTTATTGTACAGGTATAGCCAGTAAATATATGCAGGTATAAATGAAATGATTATTAACCAAACTTAACCTAAATCAATCTCGTGGCAGCGACAATATCAGTAGACCAATAAACAGTCATTCAACAATACCAAATCAATTAAATAACCTTTGAGGTAAATATCTACATATACAGTCGTTAAATATCGATAGGTAGACGAATTGAGATCAAGTCGATTCCGATATCAAGGCGACAAATTAAATTTGTAAATTTTAGTTATGTGAAATATATTACTGCCATGAGCTTTACTACCAAGTACAGTAAAAAAACTAAATCAACCAGCTATTCTGACACTAGCCAAATGAATTTTCTAACTGAGATAATATCAGATATAATAAAGATTAAATTAAGTATCTCCGTAACTATGAATAGATGCAGAAATATATTATATAATGTGCAAAATTAGATAACAGGCCACGAAAGGCTAACCTATATATCTAGACTCTGGAAATAGTGAGAGGGTGGCTTTGAAAGGCCACGGCACTTAGGCCCCATTGGATCCCCTGTGCGTCCTCCCTAGGTCAATCAATCCATCTAAGCCATCGCCCAGCCTAGTGTTGTAAAAAAGGCGGCGATGTTGCCCGAGGAGGCTGTTCTGAGAAAAGCCACGGTTGGCCATCGTTCTCCCAAAATGGATTCCCTTAGTTTCGAAACAGCGTCGCGATCGCAGAGCAGATGCTCTACTATTTCGTCCTCCTGCTCACAACCTCTGCATAGAGGTGTCTCGCATACTCTCATTGTGTGGAGATGTTTCCTTAGCTGGCAGTGTCCAGTAAGAATCCCTGCGATGAGTCGTGGGTCTTGTTTGACATATACAGGTATGCTTTTGCTGCAGACTCATTAGGGTAGCTCCCTGGCCAGTCGACAGTTAGTTGTTTCGTCCCATCTTGCCCTAAAGTCTTCATGGTTGATATTTTTTATCATATGTATCGGCGTCGCGATATGTAGGTTTGAAGGGCCGGCTCCCATAATATTTGGACCGGCTGCCTTTCTAGCCAATTTATTTGCTGATTTGTTACCTTCGCACTGTGCATGTCCTTTAACCCAGCACACAGAAATTCTGTTTTTGCGGGCGGCATCCTCCAGTGAATTATGGCATTCTAGTACTGACTTGGCTCTAAGTTTATAACTTTTCAAGGCCAGTAGTGCTTGTCTACTGTCCGTGTAAATTTTAATAGTCTTGTCCTCAGTATTCCTGCGAACAGTCTCTTTTGCGGCTATGAATATTGCAACAAGTTCAGACTGAACTATACTTGTGTGTCCCTCCATAGACCATTTAAGTTCAATTCGCAAGCTTCGGGAGTGAATTCCACAGCCTGCTCCTTCCTGGGTTTTTGAGCCATCCACGAAAATGTTAACCGCACCTTCGGTTATAGCCTCAATTGGTTTTATATGTACATCATATGGTTTGTCGAAGATAAACTTGGGAGGTATGCTATCTGCACTGGCCTGCAGTAGTGGAAGTCTTCCGACTGCCTCTTCCCACAGGTGGCGTCTAGTCTTTCCACATTCTATGCTGGGTTGCCCACCAACGACTTTGAGCCTTAGAGCAGGAAAGGGTCGCGAGAAGTAAGGTAGCGAGAGTATCGATATCACAAATCCATCAGTAAAAGGAGAAAATCGCACTTCTGTAATTAATAACATTTACAACGTCACAATGCATTCACAAATCAAGTTTGCACCAAATGGAATTAGGTGAAATTTTACTTGGGCAGACAACAAATGTCACCAAGAGGCGTTAGCATGTCAAAATAAACATTTCCTTTAGAAAATGTCTTCTACTTCAATTTTATGCTTATATTTGAAATTTCAGTCGTCTTGTTGATGTTTCAACTATTTATGTCAGATAATAAATTGTAAAATTATAACCTAGTTATAATACTAGAATTTACAGACAAGTGTTGTCAATATAAAAAAAATCAGAAAAATGAATAGAACTTGGTACCATTTATATCAAAATTTTTGCACCAACTTTTTCGTAAAATTAACATTTGGGAAGTAATTAGCATGAGAATGGAATTGCACAATGAGCTTTTTATCAGAAAATAAATTAACGCCGGCTAGATAGATCAATTTACCTTAAAAAAAATTATTATTAGACAAAAACCGAAAAAAAAGTTGAAATTTTGTACGTGTACAAACAAACTTGCAAGAAAAACTTCTCCAGATAAAATTTTTCAAAATTCGGTCAGTTTTCTGGAGAAAATGCCTGCATTATTTTTGGTCAAATTTAAAGCAAAAGCCTCTATATTTATATTTTCTAGATATTACTGCATTTTTATGACCATTATTATCATACCCTATTCGATCGAAACGAATAATCCTGTTTACAGTTTTGCAGATGACAGTACCCTTGTCTCCCACTTTAGATCAGAAAAACCCTTACCAGCGACTGAGACTCATCACCGCAGACAGGAGCAGATTACAGCAATTAATCAAGACCTGGAGAAAGTTCAAACTTGGGGCGACCGAAATTTGGTCCAGTTCAATGCAGCAAAGACCCAAGCAGCAACGTTTACTAAGAGGGCCAATACAGCGGGCCCTGACATCATTATGGCAGGATCGACCATTCCTTCATCCTCGTCAATCGGGCTGCTGGGTGTCTCGGTCAACAGCAATATGTCATGGCATGACCATGTTGCTAACATCGCAAAATCAGCCTCCCAGAAGCTTGGTGCGCTATTTCGCAACAAAACACTCTATACACCGCAGCAGTTGCTCTTGCTGTACAAAGCGCAAATAAGACCGTGCTTAGAATATTGCTCACATATCTGGGGTGCCGCACCAAAGCATACCCTAAAGCTGCTGGATTCCATTCAGAAGAGGGCTGTGCGTCTCGTCGGCGATCCGGAGTTGACCCGGAATCTGTATAGTCTGGAACATCGCAGACATGTGGCCGGGATGTCTCTGTTTTACAGATACTTTCACGGCAGATGTTCCCAGGATTTGGCTCGCATAATCCCGCCCCTGGCAACTCCTGTCAGACAGTCCCGACAGACGGCAGGAGCGCACCAGTTCGTCGTACAACTAGAAGCACCTAGAACATCGCTTTACCAGAACTCCTTTGTCTGGCGCACTGCATCACTGTGGAACTCACTTCCAGGACATCTGTTTCCCACTAATTACAACCTACAAATATTCAAGAACCGTGTCAATCAACATCTTCGCACACACACCGCTCGTCGAGCGCCATAGGATCTCCCTTTAGTGTGTGAGCCACTGCCATAAAAAAAAAAAAAAAAAAAGCAAGAAACTAAATCTGATTTTGAAATTGACTACCAACTCTAATTCATTGATGATCACATATCATTTCATTCAATTCAAGAAATCTGAAGAAATCATCAGTGATGATTTCTAGTAATTCAGATAATCATTAGCAACTATTAAAAATCATTAGAACCCATTGCTCACTACTCGGTATAGGTGCATTAGATTTTTTTAAAGTTAGCGGGTATTCTTTAAATGATAGTATATATTTGCAATGATCATTTAATGGTAGTTATTAAGACCCGAGTATGAGAATTACAACCCGAGCCGTAGATGAGTGTAATGAATGCGAATGCCTCAATTGTATACATTATTTTGTCTACGACCAGTCAGTTTTTGTTTGGAAATGATCTACCGTTTGGAGCAAGCTGCACAATTTTTTTTAATAAGTCTTCATTTTCAATCTGGGGTTTTTCATAGAAGAAATTATGTGCTTTATTGGTCGACTGAGAATCCCAAAGCTTTTCGGGCAATAAAACATTCAGGCCGTCAAACTGTTTACGTGTGGGCTGATATTTTAAATAATATTTTTTTATGGTAATATAACCGATATCTGCAATTAATAAATGGCATAAGCCCAGATTTACGATATCAAAATAATGAAGTGATTTGAAGGCAGGTTGACGCTTTTGCTCACAATGTTATCGGTATTACGCAACATGTAACAGTCTGATTTTGCCACTATAAAGGATTATAACATTTATTTTATATGCTGCATTTAGCAACAAAAAATTCTATATATTGTGGTATAAATTATTGAGTATTAACCTCTTCGGTTAATTAATTATAAATTCATTTATTTGATTTGTTGTCAATAAATTTAGTGGACTTACAGTTGCAGCAGCACATACATAATATGTATTCTCTTTTATAACACGGTTGTGGCCGTAAGTGGCTCTTCTAATCATCATTTTTCTTATGTTGTCCTCCAGCACTTTGAGACTGTATTTATTTTAGTGGATAGTCTATTGGCTCGCTTAGGTTCATCAAACAACTAAAATAAGATATTGTGATATTAGTTTAACTTTGTTCAGTGGCGGCTGGTATATATGTGCTGAGGAGCTGCAGCACACAACAAATTGACGAGAAAATTAAAATAATATTTTAGTACATAAATACTTGCCATTTTCTTTTGAAAATTATTATTTATCTGGACGGAAAGTAAAATATTGCCGCGCCGCTAATATCTTCGAGATAAACATACCCACTACACCGTCAATCCAGACCCAACGCCTTATGTTGTATAATTCGGATCGGTGTGCGATATGAATTTTAGCACAACGAGCCTTTTGGTCGTCGCGTCTCCGCTGATCCCGCTCGCGTGTTTTCAACGGTGATTTCAATAGCCGGTGGTGCTGCCCAATCTCAAGCACACGGCTAGATTTGTTGCCGCGTTTGATTTTAAATGCAGTTATTTATGTTGAATTTAGTAGCCAGGCCGTTTGCTCTAGTTTACTTAATTTAAGCATCTGTCGCAAGTAGTTTTCCTGATATTTACCATATATTTTTTAATATTGTATATAATAACATTAGTTTTAATTATGACTATAACACCCATATCCACTGCAGAAGGAGTACGTTGTTTTTCGACATTGAAGAGAATTAAACGTTTTCTGCGAAACACAAGAGATATTTAACGCTTTGACAATGTTATCGGTTGAAAAAGAGCTAATTCATTCGACGTTTTAATACAAAACTCGAAAAAATTGTAAATGAAAAAAATAGACGTATGGATTTTGTATATAAAAAATGTATTTAAAATGTATCTAACCACTTTAAAAGACTATGTTCAGTATGTACTCTTCTTTCATGTGTCCGGTTTAGAATTTTAAGTATTTGCTTTATTAATAAATAGCCAAAATTAGAATAAAAAAAAGTTCTCAGTAGAATCCATGTTAGTATTTTTATTTATCTTCGATACATATTATGTAAATGTGAAAATTATTCGATAAATTTAAAATTACACTTTACAATGCAGCACACAGCAATAAATTATAACGAGTTTAGTTATATTATAATCATTCAGTCGTATGAAATGCTTTTACTCTACCACCGTCTCTTTTTGCTGCATTAAAGCTGAATATGTTTATCTCAAAAAACTTAAGCAAAAGCAATTGCTTCTCTTTTATTTGCAGTTCTGCATGTAAGAACTTAGTTAATAACTACCGAAGTCACTCATTTGCTTTGAGATACTTCTGCCTTTCTTATTTACCTATTAATTCGAGAATAATTTGTTAGATATTACATTTTTCTTCCTCTTCAATAGTAAAAAACTAGTATGCTTATTTTCTTTGAAGACTTGTTGATCTCTGCATAGATTGCTCATTGTTGTTTCTTCTCATAGTGTTCTAGGGATTTAGGGCGTATCCCGCACATATTTCCCCGTGGTTTTCCCTTATTTTTCTTTAATTTTCTCCCAAACATCAATGTTTGTTTTCCTTTCTTGTATTTTAGTGGATTTTGAGGTTATTTTGTAGTTCCACATTCTTACCGACGCGTTGTGGACTTTGATATTTGGGATTTCTACTTTATATTTCTCTTTTCAAGTGGCATGATATAAGTTTTGAAATATTCTATTGATAGCCTTGGGCTCTTTTCACTTAATTGTTGCTGTCGATTGGGATATTCACAGATTTATTATTTTGTAACAAGCAAATTTTGAAGAGGCGACGTGCGACGTTCAAATAGGCGAGGACGTGACAACCCTGGAAAACGAATGGTGCAGCAGTAGCATCGAATCGGTGTTATATAATACGGAGTATATAGATAGATTAGAAATAAGGCGTAGATATAGTTATTGTACGATAGCAGAGTCGACTCATGGCGTTATGTAATTATGATAACTGTACTGACGAAGGTGTATTGGCGAAATAAAACGTGTTACCAAAAATTAAGCGTTTACAGATCAGAAGTCGGGATAACCTACGTATTGTGTTATTTGTTGTGGAGAACGGTGAAATACGCGATTTCGGCGAGTTAAATCGCAGTGGCATCTTCACAAAAACTCATAACGAAAGGCGGGCGTTTGTTGCTATCCTTGACAGTGGATTGACATTTGGCGATTTTTCAGATATTCACGATAATAATAAAGAAGTGTGTGCTAATTAATTAGTGATTATTGTAAAAATTGTGGCGTATTTCAACTGTGTTTATTGGCATTGGTGTTTAAAAGGCGTTTTTCAAGTGATTTCCTATCGAGGAAGGCAGAAGTGACGAGTTAGAGCTCGATTACGAGTTGGAATTGAGCGACGGTGACCACGGCGAAGGCGATTCGGCGATGGAAGACGAAACAGTCTCCATGGTACATAAGCTGTTGAAAGGCGGCTTGGCAACTAGTATCCAGCAGATTGTGGCGGCCGAAATGGCAAGGGCGGCGAAGCAAAAGGCGGCCGAAATGGTAAAGGCGACGAAACAGAGGGCGGCCGTTGGTACTGACGGTATCAAGGGCATCAGAAAAGGCGATAAATCAGGTGAGAGCGCTCCTCAGGCGGTAGTAGAGCATGCTTGTAGCGATAAGGCGAACTCCGCTTGCAGTTTGGGCTGTATGGGGTCAAGGGCAAGGGCAGGCGGCGACATTCTTGACCCTTTCGATCCTGACAGTCAGGACTGTAACGTAGTAAGGTGGTTGAGCAAAATTGATCAGTTGGGCGATATTCATGAATGGTCGAACTATGAGAGAGCGTATTTTATGCAGGCGAAATTGCAAGGCGCAGCAAGGGGCTGGTTTAATCGGCTCGATGAATATGACCTCTCATGGGAAGACTGGAAGGCGGCTCTTAGGAAGGCGTTTCCTAGAGTGCATGACTTTGCTCAGCTGCTCAAGGAGATGATAGCGAGGGTTAAATTGGACGGCGAAACCATGACCCATTATTATCATGATAAAATGTCGTTGATCGAAAGGTGTGAGCTTTCAGGCACAAAGCGCTTTCGTGTCTGATTGACGGTCTACCTCTCGATCTACAGGCGAATGCGAGGGCATTTGGTTGCTCTTCCCCTGGCGACTTGTATACTGGCTTTCTTTCCTCTTTTGACAGATATCGGCGTCCATCAACCGATATTGTGGAATTGGAGGGGCAAGGAAGTCCAGGATCATGCGCAGGCGAAGGCGACGAAGACTTTGCGGTCTTCTGAGGCGATTCTCAAATTGAGAGAGGCGTTTGGCGAATTTTGGGTACCCAAGGCGTACTATTTCCAACTGCTGGCGCGGGCTGGCGTTTACGAGCAAGGCGTTTGCTGACTTTTTGGCGAGGTGAGGTGTAAAACACCGAGGGCGAAAGGTTAGGTTGAAAGGTGCATGCAAGTGAGTCTGACTGGCGAGGTGCAAAGGGCGAATGGTCAGGTTGAAAGGTGCATGCAAGTGAGTTTAACTGGCGAGGTGCAAATGGCAAATGCTCTGTTGGCGAAAGGCGAGAGCTATGGCGATTTAAAGGCGAGTGAAAATCTGACAAAGGCGTAATATAAAGGTGATATTCGATAAAAGGCGTAAGGTTGCAACCACAGGCGAAACCTTTAGGGTAAGCGATTTGGTGTTATGGCGAATACACAGATCGATAAGATCTGGTTGATTTACTGGCGAGTTAAATTAATGAGGGCATTAATTGTTGCAGGATGGCCGAATGTAACAAGCAAATTTTGGAGAGGCGACGTGCGACGTTCAAATAGGCGAGGACGTGACAACCCTGGAAAACGAATGGTGCAGCAGTAGAATCGAATCGGTGTTTTATAATACGGAGTATATAGATAGATTAGAAATAAGGCGTAGATATAGTTATTGTACGATAGCAGAGTCGACTCATGGCGTTATGTAATTATGATAACTGTACTGGCGAAGGTGTATTGGCGAAATAAAACGTGTTACCAAAAACTAAGCGTTTACAATTTTGTTTAGGAATATTTTCAATTATTTATTGAAAATTTTAATTTTAGCTCGTTAGTTGTTGCTTCCGCAGTCGTTTTACACCACTTCGTTCTCGTTTATTTTCTCAGAGGTATTCCTCGTATCGACTATTTCTTCATTTCGATCATTGCTCTTGGCACTATTTTTCCTGAACCGACGGTTTTTTCTCTAAATTCCTTGCAAAGACAAATTGACTGAAACCGATGATCTCGTTCTCCTAGAAATACCTACTGGGAGTGGGAAGTACAGTTGTAGGTGACTCAACCTTTTAGTATTGTCCCTAATTTGTGTTCGACACAACTGATTTATCGGGATATGAATACTACACAAGGTAAGATTTTTCTGGAATTAATTTTTTTACTGCCTGCTGGCACATGGTCGCCATGACGAGGATATTTTCCATTATTTCTAGAAGCTTTCCGAGCTCACCTTATAAAACCTAGGCAGTTGATCCTCCAAGCAACCTTCCTATTCAAGAGAGGTAAATATTCCTAAACTTTTTTTTTCTAATTTAATGGTTTAATTGCTTTTATCTGTATTATTTTTTTACATCGACCACCAGTTGCATTGCATTCCATAGGATATTTTAACGTTTTCCTATTATCATATCTGAACTTGTTTTTTAATGGAACTTTAGTTTTGACCATATGGGGAAGTTTATATTATTTAGGGGTGGTCCATACCTATTTCTTTTTATATTCAAGTTATTTGCACCTTTTGTATTTCGTTTATTTACTGATGGTTACTGAAAATCCATTGATAATTTTGGGGTGATTTGTCTTATAAAAAAATATATATAATTTCTTTATTGAAGTAAGGAGCTTAGTCTAATTAGTCTGGGTTATTACAGGGTTTTACTACAGGGGCCAGAAGCCATTACAGAATTGGTATCTGTACAATCCTCATATTGTACCCTTAATACTTAATAGTTTTTGTGGTCCTTCCTTTTTTTAGAGATTTAAGTTTCATTGTAAGATTGTTGTTATTAAAAAAAAAATCAAGAAGTCAATAGATTGAACCGTAAATTAAGGTTGTGTTTTCTTGCTTAGTAGAACGTGCCTAACAACCCCGCATAACACCACCGGAGCTTTTCCAGTTTAGCTGGCAGAGATGGCCACTAAATAATACAAGGAAATGTTTTTGGACGCTTGTACATATCATGTGAAAAATACTGTTTCTAGTCATGATTATTGTGCGGTATTTATCTTTTTCGAAGGAAGTAGTAGAAGATAGTAATTTACGTTACAAGTCTGAGAATTACATTACGAGTTTAGACTAAAATTTCGCTCTACTCTTTTGACTGAAATAGCAATTTTCGTGCGAATACGTCCCGCGTGGACACTTCAACGTGCAGACTTCCATAGACGAGTTTCGTGCTAAATAACAAATTAGACGTTGCTGTAGATACAAGAACGCTCTGAGTTCAGACAAATAATGATTCACTCGACACTCGTGCACCCAACAATCCTCTTTATTATGTAGCGTTCTCATTTCACGTTTTCATTTAAGACTGTTTGGATTGTTATACCGTTTCGGATGTGCCCGAGGAACAACGCGTCCTTTCCGCCACATTTCCCACCTGACGATACTGTTTATTTCGCGGAAATTGAACCTCTAAGTTTGTAAAAGCGAGCGTAGTGTTTGGCGTCCTTATTAGTATTTGTTTCGCACATTTTGGTAGAATTGCGTCGATAAATTGGCCGACGTTCTTTTTAAATGACATCGGGATAAGGACGAAAGAGTAGAATGCCTAGTTAATTCGATAATATGGTATATAAGGTTGCTCTATTTCTTTTTTTATGGCAGTTGCACACACACGGCTAAGGGCTGACTCTAACTTAGTGAAAAACGCCCTTTGCAAGGGATCAATTTTACTGGTTTTGCTTTGTAAAATTTCCAGCAAGTCGCATTAACAGGACCGTATTTTAATTGTTGTTCATTATAAAGCGTCAACACTATGTATGCTCCCACATTAACAATACATATAGGAGTAAATGTTCAAGATATGTAATGGTTTAACAAGTATTCTTTCTTTTATAGCGGTGTCGAAGGAAGAGGCGGAAGAGCACAACCATCACAACCACCATCACCACGGGAAACTGCCTTACAATGGTTACAGTGATGAGTTCCTAGATCGATTGGAGCCCAACGGTAATATACCGGCGGGGAAAGGTGATATTAGATATGGTAAGTCCATATTTAATTGTTGATCGTGTTTAAATCGAAGGAATTCAAAGTTCTTACAAACGAAGAACTAAATAGGCACCTAAAATGTTCGATTGAATAAATAATACTGACTTTATTCATGTTTAAAATGATACATTTTTACGCACGTCACAGATAAACTACAAAATAGTTATTTATGCAACAAGTGTGTAAAGTGACTCTTTTTTTATGAATGGGAATATTGTCGCATGAGCCGTAGGCGAATGCGCCAATCCCATGAATAAAAAAAGTGTACTTTACACATGAGTAGCATACAAAATTTTTTGTACTATCGAAAAATATATGAAAAAACAAAAATAATATTAAATTACTTTACGCACTAGTGCGTAAAAACCTAAACGTCAAAAAATATGTCAGATTTACTTTACGCACTAGTGCGTAAAATTACTTACTTTACGCACTAGTGCGTAAAATAACTTGCTTTACGCACTGCATATTAAAAAAGCCTATTTTACGAATCTTAGAGAGTGCGTAAAGTAAGTATTTTACGCACGGTAGTAGAAAAAGTCTTTAATAATATAGGTGGGTACATTAATAGTATATTATTTTATATGGAGGAAAAGTAATACTTTTCATGGCGCGCTCGTGTTTAACAGCCGAACGAAGTGAGGCTGGTAATAGAGAGCAAGCCATGAAAAGTAACTTTTCCTCCAAATAAAATATGCTGTTTTTTCTTCAAATGTCGACACATTAATGCAAAAAGTCTCTTTTTAATAGTAATAATTATTATTATTAAAGATAAGTGGGTTCGCAAGGCGGCTTAGACCGGTGCGGTGTCGGTGAATAGGCTCAGGTTGTTGCTATAGTAATGTAACATAAAGCTGTCAGTGGACACTGTCAACAATAATTATATTTTTAAAATTGCGTGTTCGATTGCGTTTTAATTCCGTATTGATAAGCAGTTATTGGGTAAGTTCGATTAAATAATAACCAATTTGTTCCCAAATTACTGATTTTTAGAAATGCAGTCACACATTGAGTGATAAATACAAATTTTAGTTTAATATCTCTTGAGTTGTTGACGCTTATTTTGATGTTTGTTTGTATTGTATCTATGTTGCTATGATAACACTTTTACCTCCGCCGGCGGAAAAGTGAAAAGTAAAGCTCGCGGAGGAAAAACGAAACTTCACTGCCGCCTACACAGTCGAGTAATGACGGATTTACTGACGTTTGAAGAAAAAAGTATTTTAATCTAAGGTTTTTGCGACTGCTTTTAGGACCATATCACATATCAATATTTATTTCAAGGAACCCTTATACACTATAAACAGCATGGCCTGATAAAAAGAAGTAGATTTCAATGTACTGGTTGAAACACTCCAACAAAAACGACGTCGAAGGACGAGAAGCCGAGACTTTTATTATAAGTCACGGACTTATTCAGCTGGTTGACGAACCTACCAGAATCCCTGAGCGCTAAAAAGACTATGCTAGCCTCCTAGATCCAGTCTTAACAACTAATCCTGACCTCTACACCATAACTGTCCAACCTCCGTTGGGCTCATCAGACCACAATCTTATCCCGCAACCTGTGAATTCGCTATCGAAACACAGGAGCCACACGTACCTCAAAAGCTTTGGCACTACAAATCTGCAACGTATCTTGTTGTCTGCTTTAAGAATCAAAACACCTCTGAATCTGTTGATGAGGTAATGAAAGCTCTCATCCCCTCTTCTATTAAATGTATCTCAAACAGTAAAACATGGTTTGGGAAAAACTGCTCATGAGCGGTCAGGAGGGAGACGAAACTAAGAGTGATATAACGAGCAGATCAAGAAAAAGCTTCTCAACGGTCCTAACAAATCAAGATTCTTTTGGTCAATTGCTGTCAATCAAGGTTTCTCAAAGACGTCAATTCCACCACTGACCAAAGACGATGGCTCAATAGCGCAAACGGCCAAAGAAAAAGCGAACATTCTTGCCGAAATGTTTGCATCAAATTCTACGTTAGATCCTCTAGGAAAGACTCCCCCAACTATGCCGAGAGTGAATTCTTCAATGCCAGATCTGGTATTTCGTCAACGCGAAGTGAAACGAATACTCAAAAGCCTAGACGCTAACAAGGCCACAGTACCGGATGGCGTTTCCGCAATGGTACCTAAGAATGTGGTGCTGAACTAACAGCTCTACTATGCAGGCTTTGCTCCCTGTCATATCGAACTGCATGCTTTCCTTCTAGCTAGAAATGCGATCAGGTGTAGCCAATTCCGAAGCAAGGTATAGGATTCCCAATAACCTAATAACCACCATATA
>MU192697.1:8352-27754 GCA_016904865.1 Pissodes strobi | reverse complement strand
CAACATGCCCACGTTTTTTTAAAATCACTACATTTAGGATTATAATGCATTGGTGGGCCTGTAGGAGGCCTGCAGGGTATGTAAAAGCCTACTTCTGACTAAATCTTATAGATAATCTACTTTAAAATACCACTTATTTACCTACCTTGGTACCTACGAAAGCAGCAAATCTACACTTTAAAACGTAATATAACTTTAATGTCTAATTGGATATATCGAAACTATACACACAGCTTTAATAATCAGCAAAAAAATTACTAGAAAAACGCATAAGATCGCTATAAATCACAAGAACTTATCCACAGCCGCATACGAAAACAAACGAAATTTGCTCCAAAATGGCGCAGCCAATCAGCGCGTTGACGAAACATTGTCGTCACTGTCCTGTATAAAGCCACTGTAGACGGTTCTAATTAACAGTTAAGTTTTATATTTACTTTATTTATATTTATCTGATTATACGCGATTCTTTGCCAATAACTTTCAGAATTCATTTAAAAAATCCCCTCTGTTTAATCTAAGGAAATTTCAGAGAGCGTCTAGGGAATTTTTCGTAAAATTGGATGACAACGCTGCCATTTTTATTTTATTTTATGTACTTTATCTTTCCGTTGGACTCACATTTACCAAATAGAGAGCGAGAGAGACAGCAATATTACTAGAATGTTCCGATCGTCAAATCAAATTGAAATTCTTTATGGCATTCAGCAAAGCTTTCACAATCAGTAAGATTTAAATCATATTTGTGATTTAAATACTTTGAGTTTAAATATATTTTTTTTGTGAAAGTGAATTTTAATTTATGATTTAAACATTTCTGAAAAGTATCTTTGATTTTTTATTTAAAAATAGGATTTAAATTTTTCTAAAAGGATTTAAATCAGTAAAAGGATTTAAATCTTCAAAAAAATTAAATCCTTAAACAATTTAAATCATTAAAAGGAGTTTAACTATAATAAAATACAGCAACAAATGAAGACCTCCCTGGAATAACGTTGTAACCAACAAAATCACTATTTTTCAGGAGAGGACTTTTTTAGTTCCCGTTGCTAGTTAATTTTTTTTTAAAGTTGGTAAATTAATTTAGTGAACTTTATTATTAAAACAACTTGACCAAACAAAAAAAAAAGCTACACATAAGAAAAAAAGTTTTTTATTCGCAAAAGAAATATAAATATTCTGGAAAAACGTTGTAACTGGCACACTTACAACGTTTTACTGCTAACATAGATAACGCATTTTTTAAGTAGATACATATTGTTTACTTTTCAAAAACTAAAAGACAATACTAAAATACATAAGGTGAGTAATACACACACGTAAAACTGAATTGAATGTTTAATATATTTTTTTTACTTTACTTCATTGGGTAAAGTTAGAAAAAAATTCTTTGCCTCATGATCTTCTATATACTTGCACATATCAACTAAATTTCCTTTTTTCTCAGCCTTAATTGGAATTGCTGTTGTGTATAACATTGGCAAGTTTTCAACTGCAGTAAGTGGAAGTATTGTTTTTCTTAATGTAAAAGTTTTCCATGACATAAGAACAGAATGTGATTTTCTTACAGAGACACATTTTGGATCATGTTTTTTAAATAACAACCACATTGCTTCTGTAACTTTAAAATCTTTTGGTCGGATGGTTCTCTTTTCAAGTACAGTGGTATCCAAAAAGTCTGATTGCTGCATAAGCTTAACAAGAAATGGTTTTGATGGACGTGCATTAGCTATAAGTTCTATCCACTGAAAATGGTGAAGTATTCTTGCAACCTTTTTTTGTCTCTCGATAAGAGCGAAATTCCGGTCACACGGCAAAAAGCTGTGGCCGCTGCAAAGGAACTTTAGTTCTACTTGAGAGAAATAGTTCCACAAAACTAAATGGTGTAGGAGTGCAACAATTTTAAAGTTGTTATTTTGTCCGACACATCTGTCGGACCAGATGATTAAAGATCTCGCCTCACATCTCTCAAGCGGCTTAAAATTAGAAAGTATAAAGGACAGCAAACAGGAGGCGATTTCTGCAGATCCACGTTTAGCGGTCGTCTCATGCCAAACATGCATAACAGACTCTTTGGTGGCAGGATTATGTATGCAAAAGTTATAGGTTGAAAACTGGCGTTGGTAGAAGACATTACTGTGGGTCAATGTAGGAGAAAAGAGCACCTGTTGTAGATCCATACATATCACTACTATGGATGGATCATTTTTTGAACGCTCTGTATCTTCTTTCAAAGTCTGGTAACTTTTTTCGGCTTTTCTATGATGTAATTCGCTTTCTGCCTTGATACTTCTTCTTTCCTCTTCGTTTTCCGAGTTCATCAACTTAATATAAAGTAAATCACATCTTGCGCAAGTGTCGGATCGGGGAACACCAAAACGAAGATTAAAATCTTCATTAAAAACCTCACGATAAAAATGAAGCTTTATTTTAGGCTCTCTAAACTTTTCCTGGAATAATTCAAACATTTTCTGCACATTGAGATTAAAAGACAGGCACATTTTTCCACATTTTTGTCGGCTATAGTGGCATTCTTCGGTTGGAAAAGATGCAATATGTTCTTTTATCATACTTCTTAGATTTTCTTGAAGTTTGTGAGGCCGGTTTAAGTGTTTACCTCTTTTATCCTCCGTAGAATGCCCACTTTTTAGTTTTTCCTGATGTATCTGAATTCTTTTTGGTGAAACACAGTATATTGCACATACAGTTTTCTGACACACATCATATTTTTTCCCATTAAATGTAAGATTATACTTGAAAGAACAATGTCGTTTACTTACATTTTCTGGCGTTATGTGTCTTTTTATATCGCATAATTCCATGCAGGCAACCAAAACAGCATTCTGTTCTGAATGATTCAATTTATAAAACTGTCTATAAAGGAATCCCTTCGCAGCGTCACTTATTTCGCCGCATTTGTACTGACATTTACACTGTCGCTCCTAAAAACAACCAAAAACTAAAGTAAAGTATACAATCATATACAACGTTTTTCCACTTACCAGAATTGGTCCTTGTTTTGCAGGTTTCTCTTGTCCTTTTCGTGTTACATAACATTTTCCTGCTTGTCTTAATATGCGTCTTTTGTTGTCTTTCCATTCTGTGATATTAGCTTTTCGTTTTTTGCCTTTATTTAACGATTTTAAGCCGGCCGGTGACAACACAACACCACCTGCGCCGTCCATTTTGAAACAGTTACAACGTTATTCCACCAACGGGCAAAATCGCGCCCATGCCCCACCACTTACTACTCAACTTTAACGTGATAGCAAACTGCCGGCCACGTGCTTAGGTCAGATATAACGTTATTCCACTAAAATCGCCGATATGGCGAAAATGTCGGTTACAACGTTTTTCCAGGGAGGTCTTCAAATATGTCCTAAGTGTTTTAGTTCTATGTTTATTTTGTATTTTGTAATGAAATTTGTTTAATCCGTGTTACTTAATTTTCTTTTTTAAATATGGATTGGCTATATGGGAAACTTTTGCATTATTGATTTCTTAAAAATATATATTCCCTATAATCTCCATGGAAGTTTCTGCGTCATAAGCAAACCCCTTACGAAGTAATCATTCTGAAATAAGCAAACGAAATACTATCGAAAACCTAGCTAAAAAGTAAAATAGATTTTTGCGCCAGACAATTATTTCTAGGAAAAACTCAAATCAAAAATTAAAAAAGAATTATTGAAATAATAGGATTTTGTCAAACTTCAAGTTGATTTTATCAACAAGTAATTGTCAAAAAATATATTAAACCTTGTTTTTTTTTAAATGAAATTTTTTAACTATTTAGTATGTTTTATGGTGTTAGTCTGTTCATTTTAATTAACATAATCGGCTAACATAATAATAAGTGCAAAGTTACCAATTATGTGAATGTTAGCGACTTTTAAACATTTGACAATGTGTCAAAAATTCCATTAAAAAAAAAAACAAGGTTTAAATAACATTTTAATTTGGTGTTGTATGATATTTTGACGTACCTATTTAAGATTTTATTGTTTTTTTAAACTTAAATTGAGTGACGTCACATTTTTGTTTTTTTTTTTTTTCGCTCAATTTATATAAATAACGTTTGATGACGCTCTAAGGGGTTTTTAATGGTACATAACCAACTAAATGATTTAAATTTTTTTTTTATTTTTTAGATCATTTTAGGTAGTATTTAAATCTTTTCAAAAGATTTAAATTTTAAAAAATATTTAAAGGTTTAAATATTTCCTAAAATGTTTTAAAATGTAAAAGAGATTTTTAATTTAAATCGTTTGTCCAAATGAAATGTATCTTTGAACTTTGATTTAATTTTTTTTCTTAAATGATCTTAAACAGCTCTGGCATTCAGGGTTCAGAATTGACCAGGAACCTTACTGAGCTTAGATATGATCCCAAGAACTCAATGAAACATGGATCAATTTACCGAAACCAACCCCAGTTTCCTGATCCCCCTCGTATTTGCCCGTGAGTCTGATGCCTATAACACAGACACAGCAACAATCTTAATATAGCAACCATCGAATAGGTATCTTATCTTTTTTCAAATCCCTCGAACTAGCCAGAAATCTTTTCTTTAATCGATACTTTCGAGAGTGCACACCCTTTCGAAAGTATCGCATTTAAAACACACTGTCATAACATAAAAGTGGTACTTTTTGGAATGAAAGCCCTCAATAAGGAAACATCTTCCACTCGAGAACTGGTATTTTCAACGTGTAAATGGCCGATGCCTGTAAAAACTGTGAAGTACGTGGCACAAAAAGATGCTGCAGGGCGCATCGATCATCCGTTAAATGTGCAGGAAAAAATTGTTGGATTTAATGCTCATCTCTTTTAAAATATGATGAATTTATTGTACTCCTCCCTTAACTTGATGCATTTGGCAAAAAAAAGGCAACAGCACGTGGTGTTCCCAAGCGGTCACCCATCCAAGTATTAACCACGCCCGACGTTGCTTAACTTCAGTGATCGGACGAGAACTACTTTTATTTTTAACATACATTTATTATATTTACAAAATTTTACAGACCACTGCTATATAATGCAATACAAAACACATAATATTCGTTACCATCCCTCCACTGCCAAGCAGGGCAGGACGGCATACTTAACCTACCGAAGTAGGGGGCTGGTGTTGGCCCTATGTATATTAATTACAGCACCATGATAAAAGAGGGGAATTTTAGTTCTCTGTCTCCCTGGCCAATAACCATTATACAGAGATTTTTTGACTTCGGCCTTAGTGTCCCCTCAAGGGTGTTTTGAGTTACAAAAAAAAATTCTGAAGGGGTTAGGTCATGTTGCCAAATTTCATACATTGCAGGAAACCATGGAAAAAACCTGCTTAAATAAATCACTCAGGTACGCCTAGTGCGACCCTGTTCTACTCGCATCACCGACAATGCGTCATAGAACTCGATCGAATGTTTAGATCACAAGATATGTGGAAGGGGTGATGTCAGTAGCAGCCCATCTCGCCCCACTGTGGGGCGAAATGTGCTGCCACTGGCAGCACATGAATGAACTGGTAGATGAGAGATGTTTGTTTATTTATTTATTTATTGAGGGCCTACATCCCAAAAAGTACCATATTTCACGTCATAACAGTGTGTTTTAAATGTGATACTTTCGAGGGTGCATATTCTCAATTGAAGGAAAGGTTTCTGGAGGGGTTTTGAAATTCTAGTAATTTAAAAGAAAAAAAGACAAAATACTTATTCAATGGTTGTTATATTAAGATTATTGAAAGTCTGGTGCCTGTATTACAGACATCAGACTCGCGGGTAATTAAGAAGGGGATCAGAAAACTAGGGTGGTTGCCTCAGCTCTATTTCCTCGAAATAAATCGGCAATCTTGGTAAATTGGTCCATGTTTAATTGGGTTGGTGGGATCATATCTAAGCTCGGTAAGGTTTCTGGTCAACTCTGAGCCCTGAATGCCAGAGACAAAGAATTTCATCGCAATTTGATCGATATAATCCGACATGTATTCAATGCCTGCCATGTCATGCAGGTCTCGAATTCTCGTGTAGCGGCTGGCCGATGTTATGCCTCGTAAAATCTTGTTTTGCGCTACCTGCAATCTTTGCCTTTGAGTGTCGGATATGATGCACCATACGGGAGCCCCATAAGTCAATACAGGCCTTATGATTGACTTGTAAATTACCAAGTTATTTCGAGGGAACAGAACCGATTTTGGCGATATTAATGGATAAAGCTTTTGGGTAGCCATGAAGAATTTCTGTAGTAAGGAAGAAACGTTGGGTCTGAAGGACATACGTTCATCGAATGTTATCCCTAAGTATTTTGCCTTTTTTCGAGGGGTTATGGGGGTGTTATCGTTCATCAAAGATGTCAGGATTTCATGGTTTGTGAACTTCTTATAGTCAACACCAGCAATTCAGTTTTACTGGCGTTGACTTTTAGCTTCCACCGGTCATAATAAGGTTTCAACAGGGTAAGGTGATGGGCTAATTGGGACTTGGCTGCTTGTGCGTAGAATGAAGATGCATAAATAGCCGTGTCGTCAGCGTAGAGAGCTAGTTTTGTGTTGGGAAATTTCGGAATATCCGAAGTGTATAGCACATACAATTTGGGAGAAAGAACCGTACCCTGGGGCACCCCCGCTTTAATTAAGCGAGGTGCTGAGATATTACCCTCAACTTTTACCCCAAACTTACGGTCTTTAAGGTAAGAGTGGATAAGCGAAACGAGGTAGGTTGGAAGTTGATGTATTTTAAAAAGTTTATAAAGGAGACCCGCATGCCAAACAGTATCGAACGCCCTCTCCATATCTAGGAGCAAAAGGGCGGTATTCATTCGTCTGTTGAAATTATTAAATATATCTTGCGCTATTCTAGCTGCAAGGAGAACCGTATTGTGACCCTGGCGGAACCCAAATTGTTCCACAGGCATCAACGACAACCGATCTACCGCCCTGTTGATCCTATCCAGGAGAATCTTTTCGCACAGCTTGGCAAGCGTGTTGAGGAGGGAAATGGGCCTGTCGGATGCTGATTCGGTCGGATTTTTTCCATTGACTGGGAAAATGTTGCAATAAAAGTATTGCGTTCACTATGTGCATAAATTGCACAATAGCTTTCCGCGGAAGGTATTTCAGTAGACAATAGGGAATGGTATCAGGCCCAGGGGCTTTGTTGTTTGGGAGCCAACGAAGATACTTACGTATTTCGTTAGGGGTAGTTCTTAAGGAATTATATAAGGGTGGGGGGATGGGATATTTTTGCGACACAAAACTAGCTGTTTCCTGGGATATGTTTGTTTGTTCGGGAGTTATATCAGCTAATTCTCTGTGTACCCCTTCGAGAAAATCTGCAATGGCAACTGCTTTTTGTTCGCTCGTTATGAACGTCTCGCCGTTATGGTTGAGAGTAGGAATTTTCTCATATTTTTTTCACAGTTTTCTCGTTAAGGTCCACAGCGAATTATCTTGGGCTGTTAAATTGTTGAGCTTTTCGGTCCAACAATTATTTTTGTATGTATGTATACGAGTCCGTATAGTCTGAGTGAGTTCTCTAATTCTTCGTCTGTCGATGTCACGTCGTGTACGTTGCCAAATTTTCCGAATTCTATTTCTGAACTTGATCAGTTCAAGTATATCATCCGGCAAACGCTCTTCTTTGGGTTTCATGACTACCCTAGTTGCTAAGCTATTTCACACTTGCTGTATATTCGAAGTTAAAATATCCACTTCCCGCTCCAGCTCAGCGGGGGTGTTTATTTCACCGGGAATATTGGTTTGTGTGTTAAGTCTTCGTTTGTAGGTTACCCAATTTAGGTTTTTGTAAATGTATGTCTGTTCTCTGTGAGGTTGGCCCATCTCACCCCAGACCAACCTAATGGGCAAGTGATCTGAGTTTAAGTCGTTGTCTGCGGTGAGATCAGACAGATCCATTAAGCCCATATTTAAGCCTAAGTCGATGTAGGTTGCTGTTGCATTGTTTCTGGGATAGTGCGTAGGTATATATGTATGCAACAGTTGTATCTGGCTATTGTCCTGCACGTAATCGTGGATGACACAACCATTCCGATTATTACGGTGGTTGTTTCAGTCACGAAGACGTGCGTTGAAGTCTCCAAGCAGCAAGGAATGGGAATTTGGTGGGAAAAATGACGCAATATCATTTTGTGACAGGCGCATCCGGGGCGGGACATAACCACCACTTATCAAGACGCCATTTGCCAATTTTAGCGAGACATGTTCGATATGAGTTTGAATGTTATGTATTCTGACGTAGTCTATGTTTTGCTTGATGAGGATGGCTACCCCTCCCCCCCTCTGTTTAGCCCTACCCTGTCTTGCCTTTCGACAGAGTAATTTCGAACCCTCAGTCTGTCGACATTCCTAAGTTTTGTTTCCAAAATAATAAAAATGTCGACCTTCCGACGGCTCAGATACTCTATAATTTCACCCATTTTATTCGATACACCATCGGAATTCCACGACACAACAATGAATTTGAATAACAAAAAACGCCCAACGTACCTGAACAAATATAAGATATTTTAAATCTTATATTTATACAGGTGATTTTGTGCAAAGGAATGAAATGTATGAAATTTAGCGTTCTGATCAGCACAAGCCTCCAGGAGGTTGTTTAAGTGTTTTAGTGCCTTTGTGGCTTCATTTAAATTAATTAGAGACCGAAATCTTTGCATCTTTGTAAAAAAGTCACTGACCTATTCGACATCATCCTCGTCCTGTGGTGGTCGTTGAAGCCGTCCTTCCCCAGTCCGCATTGGAGGGAAATTCCTATCATATTCTTCTCCTGTGGGTGTTGGGGGTGGTTCCTGCCTTGGTTGCTGCTGCTGCGTTGCCCCGGACTGGGGCCGTTGCGGGGTGGAGCCTACTCCCCTGAGCCCGATACTTCCACTGGTCCGGCCAGCCTGACCCCAAGCAGGGGCGTTGGGTGGTGGCGCGGGAACATATTTTTGTTGAACTTTTTCGACTTTTGTGGCTTTGGGCAGTTGGTTCTTTTTATATATGTAGACCGGGCACTTTTCACTCAAGGACCTATGATCCCCTCCGCAATTTGCACATTTACGAGGGGCGTTAGGATCGCATTCCCTTATAGTGTACCATCCTGCACACCGGCTACATTTGATTTGACGCTTGCAATTGGCAGCTCCATGTCCCCATATTTGACATCTGGTACATTGTGTAATATCCCTTTGATTTCTCATCAGTTTCCAGTTTACTCTTATTGCAGTTAGGGTGCGGACTTTATTTTGTAGGATATTTAGGGAAATATCCGCGGGAAACACCATGAGGTACAGGGGCCGGTAATTAGTCTGCATTGGATAGACGTTCTTGAGAGTTATGTTGAAATCTTCCTTCAATTCAGTTTTAATCTCCTCAAGGTCGATTTCATGGTCTAACCCTCTGCAAACAAAGGCGTGGGTTTTATCTTCGGCGGCGGCGTATGTGTGGTACTCCCGGTTGTCCCCATCCAGAAGTCTTCTGTACATTCGCCAGTCGTTCATTTCGTCGAAATATATTACTGTATTATATTTCGTATATTTTATTGTAAACTTTCCTTTTACTGTGAGCCTTAGAGCAGCGACGAAGTCTTTATGCGGGATGTTTGGCAGTCCCACCGGTTTATTTTTTCCGTTCAACGGTTTCGGTTTAATGATGGTTTCCGCCGTTTTCCTCCTAATTTTATTTCGGACAGCTTGTTCCGTGCGTTCGTGTTCACTGGGCGTATCCGAGTCCATATTGTGTTCATCTTCGGGACGAGGTTGTATGGAGTTAAATTTGTTTTTAAGGGGGAGCACATAAACCCTTTTCTTGAAGCCTGTGATTTTTGCCGTCCTTGTGGGTGTCAGGAATCCATCAACTTGCTTGGAGCCGTCACCTGCTGTTGGTGGTGGAGGTGGTGGCATATATCCTTGGTCTTCGTCACTTGTGTTGACTTTTCTGAGGGGCTAGTTTTCTTCGTTTTCACTACTAGTGTTTAATTGTCTTTTTTTGGGAAGGTTTACGTGGGGCTTTTTATTCGGGGGCTCGTCCAGCGCTACGAAATTTACTCCGTGCACGACGAGCAAATGTTCGAATATGACCGGCTTTATGGATTTTATGTCTCTTTCTACAGTTAATTTTACGAGATGATTCCGGCATATACTGCACTTTTTCGCGTATAGATCGGTTCTTGTTTTCGCGAGACTGAAACGGTTTTTCTTGTCCGCGATAATGTTCTTCCCGCTACTCGTTGAACGGGTCGATTGAAAAGATTTCACTGAATCATTGTCCAGCGTGGTATGGCCGTTGCCTGTAAAAACTGTGAAGTACGTGGCACAAAAATAAAAATGCTGCAGGGCGCATCGACCATCCGTTAAATTTGCAGGAAAAAGTACCACATTTCACGCCATAACATTGTGTTTTAAATTCGATATATATATGAAGATTTTCAATGATTTCAGTGCAAAACTTACATTTTTGCCATTAGTGTGAAAATAGGGTTTCGATTTCTGTTAAATGTTGGAAACTGCATAAGCATATATATTTGAAGATTATGGAGGAATTTAATATTTATCAACATTCTAGTGTTGATTTTCGAAATCTACGTTAAATTTACTATTTATGATGATATTTTCAGAGACTTTAGTGGAAAATTAGAATTTTTTCAATTTGGGTAAAAAAAAGTTTAAAATCTTGTCATTTTCTAAAAAGTGCACAATACAGAATATTTAAATATTATGAAGAAACTAAAAATTTCTCAACATTCTCGTGTAGTTTTTCGAAATCTGCATAAAATTTGCTACATATATGAAGGGTTTCAATGATTTTAGTGCAAAACTTACATTTTTGCCATTAGTGTGAAAATAGGGTTTCGATTTCTGTTAAATGCTGGAAACTGCATAGGCATATTTAATTGAAGATTATGGAGGAATTTAATATTTGTCAACATTCTAGTGTTGATTTTCGAAATCTACGTCAAATGTCCTATTTATGATGAAATTTTCAGAGACTTTGGTGGAAAATTAGAATTTTTTCAATTTGGGTAAAGAACAGGTTTCAAACTTTGTCAATTTCTAAAAAGTGCATAATACAGAGTACATTTAAATATTATAGACAAACTAGAAATTTCTCAACATTCTCGTGTATTTTTTCGAAATATGCATAAAATTTCCTACATTTATGAAGGTGTTCAATGATTTTAGTGCAAAACTTACATATTTCCCACTAGTGTGAAAATAGGGTTTCGATTTCTGTTAAATGCTGGAAATTGTATAGGCATATATATTTGAAGATTATGGAGGAATTTAATATATCTCAACATCCTAGTGTCGAGTCTCGAAATCTACGTTAAATTATCTATTTATGATGATATTTTTAGAGACTGGTGGAAAATTACAATTTGCCGGAGCACATTACACGTTCTTTTAAATATCCTTCTGTCAATTGTACCTCTTTTCAGTGTTATGTTTGAATTATTTCAATACAACATGGAAATGTAGCATAAATGTCTTCGATTCAATGCAGGTGATTTCCTATTTTATTGCCCGTGATGCAAGGTGCGGTACTCCCTTCTCCGAAGGTAGGTTATTAGACCTATTTGGGAAAGGGCTTACGAAATTCGGTCTGAACGTATGAGTGGGGGTGAAAACCGTTTGCAACGAAGGCTCGGATCGAAATTCTGACAAACGATGATCCCGCTTGTTGAAGTTTTCACTTCTATCGTGTGCTCTTAAGCACAAACATGGTTTTAGAGGTTAAAATATTTAATTGCCTGAAATCTCTTTGAACACGGTCTGAAGTTGGAAAACTGAATTATTAAGCCCTTTTCATGAAGATATTGCTTCCACACAAGCAAGCATACTGATAAGATCAAATGCATTGAAGAATATCAAGAACGAACAATATGCAATCGATTCACACCTCGAAAAAGAGCGATATTGTAGTTGAAATAGTCGATGATGTACCAACAAGAAACATTCATGGGAAGTGCTCGATATTGTAAAACATGTATACGATATTCGTTATTGGTAAATCTGTTTCAAGACAGTAAGTAATTATTTCTAGCGTGATGCAGTTTGTCTCTTCTATATAAATGCTGTTACAAAAATTTTGCCTTAACGTCAGCATCAGCTGTGTGTGTTTGTTTCGAGACTTAGTTTAGAATGTTTTATTAATTACTTTAGCTTAGAATGTTTTATTTTGCTGTCGATCCTTTAATAACTGGAATACACATGTTAAGAGACCGGCAGCAAAATAAATAATAAATTATTGTTATTATTATGTTCCGGCTTCTGCAAAATTCGGATGCACCTGATGCTGACGTTAAGGAAAAATCATCGTAACAGCTCCTATAGGGAAGAAACAAACCGCATGATGCGATAATTGTGAAATTTGATTGTTTGATTGATTTTTGTATTTAAACATTATTGTGCACTAAAAATTATAAAATTATTTTTTTTATATTATCTGCAATTTTTAGTTAAAATAGTAGCCAAAATTATTAAATAAAATAAATAGGTCTATATATAAGGTAAAATGCATACTATAATTGCGAATTCATAATTTAAAGAAGTTCATATATTAATTAATAAATTGAACATCGTAAAAATCAGTGCTTTTGAGTTATTATTATAATTGACAAAATGGCGAAAGCGGGTATATGTTAACTATTAGTATTAAGCTTTGAACAATATTTAATAAAATGCTTTTTTTTAGAAAAGATTTTGAATTTCATAACCACACTAGTCAGAGTCAGAAAAGATCATTATTTCATTTAATTTAGCTCAGAAAAGATCACTATTTCATTTGATTTAGATGTAAATAATGTCGGTTTCTTGACAAAATGGTAAATGAGAAGTCCATGTTGGCCATTAGTAAAACTGAATATTAATTAATAAAATCTTTTTGCTTTTAGAAAAAGATTTTAACAGGTCTCAAATTTCACGATTGCACTGATCAGGAACGGAAAGAGATCATTATATCATTTAATTTAGACGTCAAGTGTCTTGGTTTCTTGACAAAATGGCGGCGCCAAAGTATATGTAGGCTATGAATTGAATATTACTTAATAAAATATTTTTTTTAGGAAAGCATCTAAACAGTTTTTAAGTTTCATGATTGCATTGATCAGGGTCCAGATAAGAACATTATTTCATTTGATTGATATGTCAACAATTATTAGTTTCTTGACAAAATGGCGAAAGCGAACTATATGTGAACTATTATTACTATCAAGTTTTGAACATTAATTAATAAAATACTATTAAGAGGTTTTAGGTTTCATGACTGCACTGATCAGGGCCCAGAAAAGATCATTTTGTTGCCAATAAATATTAGTTTATTAACAAAATGCCATTATTATTAAGTATTAAGCTTGAATATCGATTAATAAAATACTTTTTTTGAAAATCATACTAACAGATTAAGTTTCATAATTGCACTGGTCGGTGCCTAGAAAAGATCATTATTTCACTTGATTTAGTTGTCAATAAATGTTTTAGAGTGTATGTTGACTTTAATATTAAGCTTTGAATTTTAATTATTAAAATACTTTTAAAAAAATGATTATTGACAGGTTTAAGGTTTCATAATAATTGCACTAGTCAGTGCCTAAAGAAGATCATTGAAATGTAGATAAATGTAAGTTTCTTGACAAAATGGCGAAGGAAAATTTATGTTGGCTAATAGTATTATGCTTTGAATATTAATAAATAAAATATTTTTTTCAGAAAAGCATATTAATAGGTTTTAAGTCTGCATTAGTCAGGTTTCAGAAATAGTTCTACCCTCGGATTACCTTGTGCAAGAAATTATAGACTCAATTAACTATATTCTAACCAAGATGCAATATCTTTGGTTTTCTACTAAAGCTCTTTTTGATTATTTCATGCTTTCTTGCTTAATAGAAGTTTTACATGTTTTTAACCTTTCACCAGCCACCATATGTTTTGTTTAGCAAAGACGCCAATTGGTTTTGTTTGACAAAACCCCTAGATACTGTATTTGTTGAGGGTCTGATGCTTTATGCTTATCGCGCCGGAAAAACGACTGAAAATTTGTTGTGTATCTAAAATGGCATTGAGAATGTAATTTTTATTAAACGTACGCCATTGCCTGTTATGGATATGTTCTGCGTTTCACGAGCAAGATGCTATTTTTAGTTATATGGAACGTTTAAATATAAATTTGCCTCGCAACACAGAATTTTACTCTTCATTCTTTCGTTTGAAACACCCCTCATATCCTTCACCAGCTTGCCGAGTCGGCAACTAGGGAACACTAATAGGCAACCCAAAATACAGTCCTATGATATAAGTATTACATTATTATGTATGATAAGCAAATATATTGTAATATATTTGATGATAAGGCCGACAGATATCCATTTGCCGATTGCCCGACATGACGAAACGGGAAAGAACATCCACTCCCTAATTCTTAGCTTATCACCCAGTTTTCTTCTCAGCAGTGCAGTGGATAAATTACAGAATTATCTTATAATTTACATTTTTCCCATTAGTGTGAAAATAGAGTTTCAATTTCTGTTAAATGCTGGAAATTGCATAGGCATATATATTTGAAGATTATGGAGGAATTTAATATTTCTCAACATTCAAGTGTCGATTTTCAAAATCTACGTTAAATTTCCTATTTACGATGTTATTTTTAAAGACTTTTTTTAATTTGAGTGAAGAAAAGGTTTCAAATCTTGTCAATTTCTAAAAAGTGCACAATACAGTATATTTAAATATTATGAAGAAACTAGAAATTTATCAACATTCTCATGTATTTTTTCGAAATCTGCATTAGATTTCTTACCTTTATGAAGGTTTTCAATGATTTCAATGCAAAACTTACATTTTTCCCATTAGTGTGAAAATAGGGTTTCGATTTCTGTTAAATGCTAGAAATTGCATAGGCATATATATTTGAAGATTGTGAAAGAATTTAATATTTCTCAACATTCTAGTGTAGATTCTCGAAATCTACGTTAAATTTCCTATTTATGATGATATTTTTAGAGACTTTGGTGGAAAATTACAATTTATCTATCGTATTGGGTCTTCAAACTAGTTTTAGAAGCTAGTAAATCAATCCATTTAACAAATAACTATTTACAATGGTCTTCACGGAAAGGCAAAAAACGGAATTGTTCTCTATTGTTAAGCAGGCGTCGCAAGGAATTTTAAGTGAAATATTAAACGACAATAGTTTTTTGGATTCACTTGCTAAAAAAGTAGCCGATATTGTGTCGCAGAGAATAGACGAGCGGATTGTATCATTGGAAGCTAAAATTGATGTTATGGAAACGCAGTTAAAAAGTGTTCAAATAGAAAAGGATGAACTTTATCTTAAAATGGATCAATTGGAACAAGATACAAAGCTGACTCAACTCCGGCTCTATGGTCTTCCTGAGGATAGCACTGACTTAAAGAGTAAGGTTTCTGGGCTCATACAAGATAAGTTTAACATCGCCAGTATTAATATTGAGCGCTGTCAACGTATTGGTAAAAGACAAAATTCAAGACCTTCTAAACCAAGGCCAATTAATATACAGTTTTCATCCTTGAATCAAAGAAATCTTGTATTTTTTGATAAAAAAAAGCTGAAAGGCACTAAGCTAGTCATTGTCGAGGAGCTTACTCTTCGTAGATATAATTTGCTGATGTTGGCAAAGGATAAAATTGGCAGGGACAGGGTGTGGACTGTAGGGGGGAGAATATTTGCAAATGTAAATGGAAATAAGACGGTGGTTAAAACAGAGGAGGATATTATGAAATACAACGACAAATAAATTGTGACCGGAAGTCAATTGTTTTCTTTTTTGGTTGTTTTTTTTTTAATTCAGTAAAAATTATTAGCTAGTCTTAGTATTAATGTATAGAATTAATTTTATTTTTATTACCTTTATCTACTTATTTTAGTTACATTTTTTATATATTGCGAGATAAGGAATGAGATCACTGCATATTGCTTTTTTAAATGTCCGTTCATTAATATCACATTTTGCAGAAGTTAAATCACTTTTGATACAGGAAAATTTCGATATTCTTGGAATATCGGAAACATGGTTGACAGGCGATGTTCTCGAAACTCATATACAGATAACAGGTTATGCTTTTATAAGGGTTGATAGGGCTACAAGGGGTGGTGGAGTTGGAATGTATATAAAAAATATATTTAAGTTTCAGACTCTAGATGCGTTACAAACTGAATATTTGGAACAGCTGTGGATTAAGATTAAATTTAAGGATGTTGCATATATTATTGGATCTCTTTATCGACCACCAAAAGGGCAGTTTTTGGATTTTTTAAATCATTTTGAGGACTCTTTGTTGGCGTTTTCAATGGAGTGCGATAAGGTTGTTTGTGGTGGTGACTTTAATTTAAACTTAATAGATTTGGAAAATAAAACTGTTCAAGATTTTCTTTCGTGCATCGAAACATTTAACTTACAACAAATAGTAAATACTCCAACTAGAGTCACTGATAGAAGTAGTAGTATTATAGATTTAATTGTACTACCTAAAGAAGAAGATTACACCTTCTTGACAAAAAACGTTCCCCATATTTCGGATCATGTACTAATAGTCTTTTAGATTTAGAAATAATTAATGAGAATAAAAAGTATGTTGTAATGAGAAATCTAAAGCGCATTGATAAAGATTTATTGTCCGAATTTTTGGAAAATACACCGTTTGAAGATATAGCCACCTTGGTTAACAGACACTATAGAAATTATGATAAGACTGAGGGATAAAGCTTTTAAAAAATACAAAAATACAAAAAATAATAGTCATTGGGATGGCTACAAACAGTTACGTAACCAAACAAACATAGCAATAAAAAATGAAAAAAAAAGATACTTAGAGTCTGTTTCTAATGAAAGTAATAGTAAAATCCTTTGGAAGAAATTAAGAAATTTAAATATAACATCTAAACCTACGAACATAGCTATCCCCGATAGTCTAAATAAACCTTCAGATATAAATCGACATTTCTTGCGATTTTCTAAAAATAAACAACAAGCGGATCCTATATTATTAGAGTACTACCTCAATAATTTAAATGTAAATGACAAATTTATGTTTCAAACGGTTAGTATCAACGAGGTAAAAGTGCAGCTATTTAATATTCAATCATTGGCATCGGGAGCGGATTTAATAAATATAGAAATGGTGTTGATGTGCTGCCCCAGAATTCTACCAATCCTTACTAACATAGTTAACTCATGTCTCTTGGAAGGGGTATTTCCAGATAAATGGAAAATTGCACGCATTACACCACTTCCCAAGAATAATAAAGTCACTAGTTTTAACGAGCTAAGACCCATTAGTATTCTACCTTGCCTCTCAAAACTGCTAGAAAAGATTATGAATAATCAAATAAGAAGTTTTTTGCAAACAAATAATATTTTGCCCCTCAACCAGTCAGGATATCGGACTGGATATAGTTGTGTAACGGCACTTTTAAGTATTACAGATGATATTATTAGGTCATCAGATGCTGGTCTTACGTCCGTTCTGGTGCTCTTAGATTATTCAAAAGCATTTGACACTATATGTCACGAACTATTGTTAGCTATTTTAAACTATGTCGGGTTTTCGGATAGTGCCATAATGTTAATTAAAAATTATCTTAATGATCGGATGCAGTATGTTGAAACAAGTGTAGGCCGGTCGGCCAGAGAAACTGTCAGTTGCGGTGTGCCGCAAGGTTCAATATTGGGGCCTCTGCTATTTACAATATATACCAGTAAATTTCCATCCTGTATGGAAAATGTACTTGGCCTGCGGCGCAAGCTCTAATTAATAACGATTTAAAAGGACTAACAGAGTTCTCAGCACGTCACGGATTACTAATAAATCCAACTAAATCATCTGTTATGGTTTTTGGTAAGTATAAGAATCGTTTAACGTCAGAGCTTAATATAGAAGTAGGGGGTAGGGTTTACAATTTACAAATTGCGAAAAAAACCTTGGTCTAAGAATTGACACGGAACTTCGCTTTAGAAAGCAAGTAGGGCATTACTTACAAAAGGCATATTTTTCCTTAAAATTGCTTTATCCACACCGCCACTTATTAACTCACCATCAAAAAATAAAATTAACAGACTCTCTAGTGTTAAGTCACTTTAACTATTGTGATATTTTATATGGACCATGTTTAGATAAAAAAATATTCAAATAGAATTGAGAAAGTACAAAAAAGTTGTTTGCGGTTTATTTATGGCATAAGAAAATATGATCCAGTATCGCACAAACTACATGATGCCAAATGGTTGAATATGCAGGATCGGCGTAGACTGCACTCCTTAGTATTTTTCCACAACATTATTTTTAAAGACAATCCACCTTACCTGACTAATAAAATAACATATAGAACAGATGTCCATAGCTTGAATCTTAGATTTAGGGGTCTTATATCTCCACCACCACACAAAACGGCTCTGTTTCGAAGAAGCTTCTCTTACAATGTTTATAGGCTGTATAATGCTGTTCCTCTTTCATTAAAAGCCTTAAAACCCTCCATTTTTAAAAAGAAATTGAGACAAGAAATATTTAGTCGATAAGTGCACAGTGCAATGCAGCTGATATGCGTTCCGTTTAAAATTATTTAATGAGATTTTAATGTGCTATATTGTTAGAACATATGTATTTTAATGATCCATAGTTTCTTTTCCCTCTTTTCGATTGTATTACTTATGCGAACCGATAATTAGTAAGAGTTTTGTTAGCTGTTAGTTTATAGGGGTTGAACTTTGAACAATTTTTAAATTGCTTTCATCTCCTTTTTTGCAGTATATGTAAATATCTATTGAACTACTGTATATGTATTGCTAATTGAATTGTATTGCAAAATAAATATTTAATAAATAAATAATAAATTTGGGTAAAGAAAAGGTTTCAAATCTTGTCAATTTCTAAAAAGTGCACAATACAGTATATTTAAATATTATAAAGAAACTAGAAATTTCTCAACATTCTCTTATAGTTTTTTCGAAATCTGCATAAGATTTCTTACTTTTATGAAGGTTCTCAATGATTTCAGTGCAAAACTTACATTTTTCCCATTAGTGTGAAAAGAGGGTTTCGAATTCTGTTTAACGCTGGAAACTGCATAGGCATATATATTTAAAGATTATGGGGGAAGTTAATATATCTCAACATTCTAGTGTCGATTTTCCAAATCTACGTCAAATTTCCTATTAATGATGATATTTTGGGAGACTAGTGGAAAATTACAATTTTTTTCAATTTGAGTAAAGAAAAGGTTTAAAATTTTGTCAATTTTTAAAAAGTGCACAATACAGTATATTTAAATATTATGAAGAAACTAGGAATTTCTCAACATTCTCGTGTAGTTTTTTGAAATTTGCATCAAATTTCCTACATTTATGAAGGTTTTCAATGATTTCAGTGC